>CAKNXH010056293.1:0-11594 GCA_932178445.1 Andricus quercusramuli
AAAAAATAATAAATTTTTAACCAAATAGTTGAATTTTCAACCAAGAAAATAAATTTCCAACAAAATAGTTAAATTTTTTAACCAAGACGATTAATTTCCCACGAAAAGGATGAATTTTCAAACAAATAGTTTAATTTTCGAACAAAAAGATAAATTTTCAACCTGAAAGATTAATTCATAAAAAAATGAATTTTCGTCAAAAGGCATGAATTTTCAACCAAATAGTTGAATTTTCAACAAAGGAAATGAATTTCCAAAAAAATAGTTAAATTTTCAACCAAGAGGATTAATTTTTCTCAAATAAAAAAAAGAATTTTTAACAGAAAACATGAATTTTTAACCAAGTAGTTGAATTTTCCACCAAAGAAACGAATTTCCAACAAAATAATTAAATTTGCCACCAAGAAGATTAATTTAAAAAAAAATTAATTTTCAACGATAAACATTAATTTTCAACCAAATAATTAAATTTTCGAACCAAAAGATTACTTTTCAACGAAATGATTAATTCATAAAAAAAATTTGTTAAAAGGCATGCATTTTCAAACAAATAGTTGAATTTTCAACCAAGGAAGTGAACTTCTAACAAAATACTTAAATTTTCAACCAAGAGGATTAATTTTTCTCAACAAAAAAAAAAAAGAATTTTTAACAAAAAACATGAATTTTGACCAAGTTTTGACCAATTTTCCACCAAAGAAACGAATTTCCAACAAAATCGCTAAATTTTCCACCAAGAAGATTAACTTAAAAAAAATTAATTTTCAACGAAAAACATTAATTTTCAACCAAATAGTTAAATTTTCAACCAAGAACATTAATTTTTCTCAAAAAAAAAAAAAAAAATGAATTTTCGACAAAAGACATGACTTTTCAACCAAATAGTTAAATTTTCGAACCAACAGATGAATTTTCAACCAAATAGTTGAATTTTCAACCAAGGAAATAAATTTTCAACAAAATTGTTGAATTTTTTAATCAAGAAGATTAATTTTTCACGAAAAAGACGAACTTTCAACCAAATAGTTAAATTTTCGAACAAAAAAAAGATAAATTTTCAACCAAAAAGATTAATTAATCAAAGAAAATGAATTTTCGACAAAAGGCATGAATTTTCAACCAAATAGTTAAATTTTTAACCAAAGAAATACATTTTTAACCGAAAAGATAAATCTTGAACCAAGAAGATTAATTTTTCACAAAAAAATGAATTTTCAACCAAATTGTTAAATTTTCTAACAAAAATATAAATTTTCAACCAAAAATATTAATGTATAAAAAATGAATTTTCGACAAAAGGCATGAATTTTCAACCAAAGAAATAAATTTCCAACAAAATAATTAAATTTCCAACCAAAAAGATTAATTTTTCACAAAAAAAAATGAATTTTCAACAAAAAACATGAGTTTTCAACCAAATAGTTGAATTATCAACCAAGAAAAGAATTACCATGAAAATAGTTAAATTTTAAAATAAATAAATGAATTTTCAACTAAAAATATAAATTTTCAAACAAAAAGATTAATTTTTTACAACAAAAAATGAGTTTTCAACACAAGACATGAATTGCCAACCAAATAGTTGAATTTTCAACCAAAGAAATGAATTTCCAAGAAAATAGTGAAATTTTTAACCAGAAAAATAAATCAAATAAAAAGATTATTTTTCCACCAAAAAGATTAATTCTCATCAAAATACATAAATTTTCAGCCAAACAAATAAATTTTCGAACAAAAAAAATGAATTTTCAACAAAATATTTAAATTTTTCAACGAAAAGATAAATTTTCAAACAAAATGGTTAATTCTTCAGAAAAAGAAATGAATTTTTAACAAAAGGCATGATTTTTAGACCAAATAATTAAATTTTCAACGAAAGAAATAAATTTCCAACAAAATAGCTAAATTTTCAACCAAGAAGCTTAATTTAAAAAAAAAATCAGCAAAAGCATGAATTTTCAACCAAATAGTTGAATTTTCAACCAAAGAAATGAATTTTCAACCAAACAGTTAAATCTTCAAAAAAATAGAAATTTCCAACAAAATAGTTCAATTAAAAAAATTCAAACAAAAAGATAAATTTTCAACCAAAAAGGTGAATTTTGAAAGAAATAGTTAATGCTCTCATAAAAAAAGTTAAATTTTCAAATTAAACTGAAATGAATATATTCTCAATTAAATAAAATAAAGTTTTTACAACAACAACAAAAAAAAACGAATTTTCAACCGAAAAGATGAACTTTCAAGTTAAAAGAATAATTTTCTCCCAAAAAACATAAATTGTGAACAAAATAAATTATTTTTCAACCAAATAGTTGAATTTTCAACTAAAAATATTAATTAACAATAAAAACTGGAATCGTTGAAATTTCAGTTAAAGAACAAAATTTTCAACAATATAGGGAAATTTTGATCTTTTTTGTTGATAATTCCATATATTTTGTTACAAATTTTTTTATACTATTATTTTTATAGTTAGAAAATTTATCTTTTTCATTGAAAATTCGTTTTTTTTTAATTGAACATTAATTTTTTTCATTGAAAATTCAACTATTCCATTTTCGACTGTAAATTTATTTTTTTTTAAATTGAAAATTCATGTATATTTTTATTGCTAGAAAAATCATCTTTTTGGTTGAAAATCCGTTTTTTCGTTAAACATTAATTTTTTTCTTTGAGAATTTAACTATTCTATTTCTTATTTCAAATTTATCTTTTTTAGTGTTGAAAATTCAAAAATTTGGTAAACAATTTATGTATTTAAAAAAAAATTGTGTGTAAAAAATTTACATTTTTGGTTAAAAAGTAATGTTTTTAATTGAAGATTGAATATTCAGTTTTTGATTGTTGAATCATTTTAGTAGAAAATATCGTTTTTTTGATGAAAATTTGGGTTTTTTTTTAGAAAATTATTTTTGTAGAAAATTATTTTTTTAGCAAAAACATTTATATTTTTGATTGAAAATTAATTTTTTTAATTGAAAATGTGAATATTCAGTTTTTGATTGGTGCATCATTTAGTAGAAAATTCAAGTTCTTGGTGAGAAATTCAATCAGTTGTAGACATTTTTTTTTTTTTTAATTAATTTCTTCAAATGAAAATTGAACGATTCCTTATTTGGTGTTGAAATATCAAATATTTGGTTGAAAATTTATGTATTAAAAAAAAAATTTTTGAAAAAAATTTTTTTTTTTAGCTTAAAAATTTATATTTTTGGTTAGAAATTAATTTTTTTAATCGAAAATTTGATTATTGAGTTCTGATTGATGCATCAGTTTAATGGAAAATTCAACTTCTTGGTGAAAAAATTAATCAGTTTGTTGAAAATTCGTTTTTTTTGTAGAAAATTAATTTTTTATAATGAAAATTGAACCATTCCATTTTTTATTGTAAATTTATGTTTTTTAGTTGAAAATTCAACTATTTGGTTGGAAATTTATGCAGTTTGTTAAAATATTTGTTGTAGAAAATTATATTTTTTGGTGAAAAATTTAATCAGTTTGTTGAAAATTCGTTTTTTGTAGAAAATTAATTTTTCAAATGAAAATTCAAGCATTTCAATTTTGATTGTAAAATTATCTATTTTAGTTAAAAATGGATATTTTGTTGTTGAAAATTCATGTATTTTGTTTAAAATTGTTTTTTTTAGGGGAATATTTTTTTATATCTAGAAAATTTATCTTTCTGGTTGAAAATCTGTTTTTTTGGTTGAACATTGATTTTTTTAAATTAAAAATTCAACTATTCTATTTTTAATTTTTAATCTATCTTTTTTGTCGTTGGAAATTCAACTATTTGGTTGAAAATTTATCAATTTTTTAAAAATAAAATGTTCTTAGAAAATTATTTTTTTATCTAAAAAATTAATATTTTTGGTTGAAAATTCAGTTTTTTTAGTTAAACATTAATTTTTTATTGAAAATTTGTTTTTTCAACTGAAAATTTATCTATTACATTTTTTTTTGTAAATTTCTTTTATTTAGTTGAAAATTTATTATTTGGTCGAAAATTCATCTATTTTGTTCAAAATTTGTTTCTTTTTTTTAGAAAATAATTTTTTCATCTAGAAAATTGATCCTTTTGGTTGAAAATTTGTTTATTTTTTGTTTGTAAAAAATTAATTTGTCTCAATGAAAATTGAACCATTTCATTTTTGATTGTAAAATTATCTTTTTTTAGTTGTAAATTGATCTTTTTTAGTTGACAATTCATGTATTTTGTTACAATTTTTTTTTTAATATTATTTTTCAGCTGGAAAATTTATCTTTTTGGTTGAAAATCCGTTTTCCAAGTTGATTTACCCGCGACGTTTTGCGAGCGCAAGAAGAAGAAGAAGCGGAAGGAGAGGACGGAGCCTGGTTGGAGCGCGTATAAAATTACCCCCACCAGTGAGAGAGTGGGGTCGCTGGGGTCGAGGGATGTTTCGCGCTCATCAAGAAAACAATATCGCCGCGCCCCGCGGAGAGCTTACTGGCCTTACAGGGTGTAAAATCCGTAAATCCGTAAAGCGTTACGTAAACGTCGTAAATGTTAGGGAGGCTGGGAAGGGCAGAGCCCTCTTGACACTCGCGGAGCCCAGCGGGTTCCCGGGCGGATCCCAGCGCCTCCAAACACTCGATGCTTTATTCATGAGGACTCTCACCGCGATAACACTGATTCGTTTAATAAACGGCAGAGGGGTGAATCCCCCTTCTCTTTCTTCACGTCTCTACAACCTTATTCAAACTCACTTTTATACAATATATATATTAGGCCATTAGGGTGGTCCAAAAATTCATTGGAGAATTTTTTTCTCTAAATTTTATGAATAATGCCCGGAAATTTGTTTTAATACACACAAAAATAAATCCATTTGAAAAAAAATTCTACAAAAAAACTCAAAAAAAAAAAAAAAAAAAAAACAATTTCAAACAAAATACATGAATTTTCAACTAAAAAAGATCAATTTACAATCAAAAATGGAATGACTCAATTTTCATTTGAAAAAATTAATTTTCTTTCAAATCTTCAATTAAAAAATTAATTTTCAATCAAAAATATAAATTTTTTGCTACAACAATAATGTTCTACAAAATTTTTTTTTCAAACGAAATACATAAATTTTCAACCAAATAGTTGAATTTTCAACAACAAAAAAGATAGATTGAAAATAAAAAAATAAAATAGTTAAATTTTCAATGAAAAAAATTAATGCTCAACTAAAAAAAACGGATTTTCAACCAAAAAGGTAACTTGAAAATTTTCATTGAAAATTTAATTCTATTTATCATTTTAAATCTATGTTCTTTGTTGTTGAAAATTCATGTTTTTTGTTGAAAATTGGTTTTTTTGTTTAAAAATTATTTTTTCATCTGAAAAATTGATCGTTTTGGTTGAAAATTCATTTTTTTTGGTTTGAATGTAATTTTTTAAGTTGAAAATTGAACTTCTTAATTTTGTATTGTATTTTTTTTAAATTAAAAATTCAACTATTTAGTTAAAAATTAAAGTAATTTGTTAAAAATTTGTCTCTGGTAGAAAATTCAACTTTTTGTTGAAAATTACTTGTTGTTGTTGAAAATTCAATTATTTTGTTGAAAATCCATTTTTTTAGTTAAACATTAATTTTTTTCATTGAAAATTTAACTATTCTATTTTTATTTTCAATCTATCTTTTTTGTTCTTGAAAATTTAACTATTTGGTTGAAAATTCATGTATTTTGTTAAAATAAATTTTTTTTGTAGAAAATCATTTATTTAGCTAAAAAATTTATATTCTGTGTTGAAAATTAATTTTTTTTATTGAAATTTTAAAATTCAATCAGCTTGTTAGAAATTATTTTTTTTTAGGAAATTAATTTCTTCAAATGAAAATTGAATCATTCCATTTTTGATTGTAAATTTATCTTTTTTAGTTGTAAATTCATGAATCTTGTTAAATTTTTTTTTTTTAGAATATTATTTTTATAGCTAGAAAATTTATTTTTTTGGTTGAAACCCCGGAAAAAAACCTGTAAAAATCAGAGCTCTTATAATATTAATATTTAGAGGTCGCTCATCGCGAATTTCTATTTCCTATTTAAATAGCGTGTGAAATTTTTTTTTTTTTAATTTGAAGTCTTGTAACTCCTGAACGGTTCAATGAATTACTAAGACCATAACATATTCTTGTAGGGAATTTGATGCTCTACAAAAAAGGTTTCTTATGATTTTTTCATAAATTTATTCCTTCAAAAGTTATTTAAGGTCAAAGTTGAACACATAATAAATTTATCTTTTTTTCTTAATTTTTGTCAAAATGTGTTCAACTTTGACCTTAAATAACTTTTGAAGGAATAAATTGATGAAAAAATCATAAGAAACCTTTTTTGTAGAGCGTCGAATTCCCTACAAGAATATGTTATGGTCTTATCAATTCATTAAGCCGTTCAAAAGTTACAAAACTCGAAATTAAAAAAAAACTCACATGCTATTTAAATGGGAAATAGAAATTCATAATGAGCGAAAAATAAAAATATAAATTTAGAATCAAAAATGGGATGGTTCAATTTTTATTTGAAAAAAATTAATTTTCTACAAAAAAAAGAATTTTCGTCCCAGAATATAAATTTTTTAGCTAAAAAAATAATTTTCTACAACAAACTTTTTTAAACAAAATACATACATTTTTAACCAAATAGTTGAATTTTCAACAAAAAAAAGATACATTTAAAATAAGAAATAGAATAGTTAAATTTTCAATAAAAAAAAATTAATTTTCAACCAAAAAGAAGATAAATTTAAAATAAAAAATTGAATAGTTAAATTTTCGAAAAAAAAAGATTGTTAAACCAAAAAAAGGAATTCAAAATAGAATGGTTAAATTTAAGATAAATTAAAAAAAAAATTCATTAATTTTGAACTAAATAGTTGCATTTTTACCTCAATAAAATAACATTACAATCGAAAATTAAATAGTTAAATTATTACTTAAAAAGAATTATTTTCAACAACCGAAAAACGAATTTTCATCAAAATTATTTTAACCAAAAAATTATTTTTTATCAAAGTAATTAAACTTTCAACAAAGTAGTTGAATTTTCATCAACAAAAAGTAATTTTTAAACAAAAAGTTTAATTTTCTATCGGAGACCAATTTTTAACAAATTACATTAATTTTTAACTGAATTGTTGAATTTGTAAATAAAAAAAGAACAATTTACAATCAAAAATTAAAAAGTTCAATTTTCAGCTAAAAAATTACATTTAAACAAAAAAAAACATGAATTCACAACCAAATATTTTTTTCAACTATTTTCAAAGAAAAAAGGACTTTCAACTATATAGTTGAATTTTCATCTACAAAAGATAAATTTTTAACCGAATTGTTCAATGTTCAACTAAAATAAAAAAGATAACTTTACAACCAAAAATGGAATAGCTATATTTTGAATTGAATAAAATAAGTTTTTTAGCACAAAAAAACACACCAATTTTTACCAAAATAGTTCAATTTGCAACCAAGTAGCTGAATTTTTAACAAAAAAATATATAATAAAATTGCAACCAAGAAAAATAATTGTTTATAAAAAAAGACATATTTTCAACAAAATACATTAATTTTTAACCAAGTAGTTGAATTTTTTACTAAAGAAAAATTTACGAACACACCCGGAGTAACACGAAGTAGTTTGCACTTTATTTACTTTTTTCACTGTGCCTCACTTTTTTCACTGCGTCCATTTACTTTTTCCACTGCATCCGTCCACTTTTTTCACTGTTGCCCGGAAAGGTCGGCACTGCGCATGCGCCACGTAATCGACCAAAAATCGGTCACTTTTTACACAAAAAACAGGTGGAAAAACTGGCACTTTTTCGCAAATTATAGAAAACGATTATTTTCCAACAAGATACATTAATTTTCAACCAAATAGTAAAAATAATAATAATTCAGAAAAAAAGAATTCTTAACCAAGAAGATTAAATGGTGGGAGCAGTACAATAATGGCCTCATTGTTGTACTGTACAATAATGGGGCCATTATTTTACTGTTCAATAATGGGGCCATTATTGTACTGTAAAATAATGGGGCAATTATTGTACTGCTCCCACCACTTTTTTGATGAAAATTCATTTTCTCAGCTTTAAAAGTGATTTTGAAAAATATTAGAAGCATTTGCACATTTTTGAAATTTTCCCACTTTTTTCACAGTTTGATCCTAGGATAGAATCTGGAAAAAATGTCAAAATCTCTTAATAATAAAAAAAAAATAAAAATAGAAAAAGAGAAGAAATATCTTAAAGTCAAATGCACCCTGCAGAAAAAGTTTCTATACCGTAAAGCCAAGAGGATTACTTATTTATACGAGGATAAAATTTCCAAGTGAAATTGAATTGAGTCGGATATTTAGAAATCAATCAAAGTATTATAGAAAGTGAAGATTTATTGACGAAACTGTTTGGAAATTGAAAAAGCTTTTTCGATTTTATTTTAAAAAGTAAAAATATAATCCATAAAAAAATTATTCCAAAATTATTTAAATAAAAATTACCCAAAAAGAACAAGAGAATTTTCTGAAAAAAAATGTCCTCTCGCTCCGCTGGGAATCGAACCTCAGAACTTACGATTGCCGGTCGGGTGCTTTCCCATTAAGCTACTAGAGAGATCGAGAGAAGAAAGATTTTTCAGAAAATATATTCATTATTTTGCTAGATGGAACAAGTTAAATTTTTCAAGGAATCTGTATTATCATCAGAGAATAGCAGAAATTTTTAACGTCTCTTCAGACTAGATGGAAATATGAATTTTCTATTTTTTCTTGTACCATCTAGCAAAATAATGCGTCTATTTTCTGAAAAAAGTTTCCGCTTTTGATCTCTCTAGTAGCTTAGTGGGAAAGCACCTGACCGGCAATCGTAAGATCTGAGGTTCGATTCCCAGCGGAGAAGATCTTTTTTCAGAAAAAATTAATTACAAGAATAAAATTACAACTTTAGTTATAATAGTCTGGACGTTAAGCCGCACAAATGACCCTAACGCATTGTTTATTCCAATTATAGTGATGAAAACATGAAACTTTGCATAAAAATAACTACACCAATCAATTCTATGTAAAAAATTACGGAGGAAACATATGTTACATTGTCAATTTCTTGCCCCAATTGATCCTCCAACTAGAACCGATTACAATTTGAATGCATAATATTGCGCAATATACTCGACTGAGTACTTGCGCACTGCGGTCTTTCCGAGGCGAGAGTCGTAACCGTCTGCTACAACATTCAACTACATATTTACTCGAAAATTTAATTCTTTTGCGAAAAATTCATCTATTTTTGTAAAAATTTGATTTTTTTCCGTTAAAAATTTAACTTTTTGGTTAAAAATTGATAGATTTTAGTTGAAAATTCAAATATTAGAATTTTCACGGAGAATTTTTCTTTTTTGTTGGAAAATTTAATTGCTTGGTTAAAAGTAGAGCTAATTTAAACAAAATTCATTTTACTGGTTGAAAATTAAGTTTTTTAATGAAAATTTACCTATTCTATTTTTGGTGGAAAATAATTTTTTTTGGGTTGAAAATTCAAATATTTGATTAAAAATTAACATTTTTTGATTGAGGATTCAATTATATTGTTGAAAAATCGTCTTTTTTAAATTGAAAATTGGCCCTTTTTTGGTAGGAAATTAATCTTCTTCGTTAAAATTGAATATTTTTTTGTTAAAAGTGCAACTGTAAAAGTTAATTTTTCCTTTTTTGGTTGAAAAGTAATTTTTTCAACTGAAAATTTAACTAATCCATTTTTTATTGTAAATATATCTTTTTCAATTGAAAATTCAACAATTTGATTAAAAATTGATGTATTTTTTAAAATATTCGTCTTTTCTCAGTGAAAAATAAATCTTATTGATTGAAAATTTATTTATTATTTTCTTCGAAAATTCAACTATTTGCCTGAAAATTTATGTAATTTGTTTAAAAATTCGTCTTTTTGGTAGAAAATTATTTTTTGTGGTTAAAAATTTATATTTTTGATCCAAAATTCAACTATTTATTAAATCATCAATATAATTTGGAGAAAATTAAACTATATTATTTAAAAAAAATTTTTTTCCGTGGTTCCCAAAAAAAAATCCATTTCAAATTTCAAATTTAACTATTTATTGAATCATCAATCAATCTACTTTGTAGAATATTATTGAAAAATTTTTTTTTTTTTGAAAAATTATTTTTTCAGCTGAAAATATTACCTTTTTGGTTAGAATTAATTTTTTTGCTTAAAAATTAATGTTTTCAACTGAAAATTCAACTATTCAATTTTGGTTGTAAATTTATATTTTTTACTTGAAAATTCAACTATTCGGTTAAAAAATTAAATTATCTACTTGAAAATTATTGTATTTGTTTCAAATTTCAAATTTATTTAAAAATTCATCTTTTTGGTAGAAAATTCAACTATTTGTTGAATCAATAATCTGCTTTCTAGAAAATTCAATTATATTTTTGAAAAATAGATTTTCTGTTGAAAATTAATTTTTTTAATGAAAATTTATTTTTTTATTTTTTTGTTGTTGAAAATTTAACTACTCTGTTGAAAATTCATGTAATTTATTTTAAAATTTGTCTTTTTTGGTCGAAAATTAAATTATTTGTTGAATAATTAATCTGCTTTGTAGACAATTCAATTAAAGTATTTAAAATTCGTTTTTTTTTCTTAAAAATTAATTAATTTAACAGAAAATTGAACTATTTCATTTTTCATTGTAAATAAATATATATATTTTTTTTTTGAAAATTCATCTCCTTTACTTGAAATTTCCACTATTTAGTTGTGTCTAAAATTAATTTTCTTTTTGTTAAAAATTCAGATATTTATTTAAACAATTAACTTCCTTAATTTAAAATTTATTTTTCATTCTTAAAAGTAAACTATTTTCTACAAAATTCGTCTCTTGTGGATTTTTAATTAGTTTATGTTTTTTATTTCAAAAAATAAAAATTTGCTTTTGCTGCTACTAATAAAAAAAAGGAAAAAGTGACGACTTCCCTAACTGAAAAAAGTAATAAAACTCCTGCATTTTATCTCTGCTGAGATTCTCGATTTCCTGAAATTGAGTGCAGTTTTGTGAGGGTAAAAAAAGAGGGGTGAGCATTATCGAGTGGATATTTACTTTTCCCATGAATACTGGACCACCCTTATCGAAAATAGATCGCCCCTCGTTAAGTGCCCGATAAGGCTGAAGGTGAGAAAGCTTGACCCTGGGGAACGGTTAGCCGCTTCCGGTCATTCCAGTCGAACTAAAACCATGAAAGCCCCTATTAACCCCTCCCCCTGGAAACCACCCTTCCCCGCTTCACCCTTTAGATTTATCACCGGAATTCTATTTTCCTTTTCCCCAATTCCAAACAGCCATTTATTGCTAATGCCAATTTTTTTTAATTAAAAATAAATTTCAAGTTTAGGCAAAAAAAAACCGACTGTATAATTTTTGTTTCAAAAATGTTTTTTTACACTTGATTCACAAAATAATAGAATAGTAGGAAAAGTAGGAAATGCCAGGGAAAGACTAGGAATTTAAAAACTTGTCAGGGGAAATCAGGAAACGACAGGAAAAGCCAAAAAAAACTTTTTA
>CAKNXH010056294.1:0-49220 GCA_932178445.1 Andricus quercusramuli
GAATTTCCACATCTTTTCAAGTGGTTTCACAAGATTTTCCAATTCCTCAGGGTGGTATCCTTGGAATTCCATTCTTGAAGCAACACAATGCAACATTAAATTTTGTAGATGATTTCTTGCACTTAAGCAATGAAGATCTTCCTTTTGTTACTCATACAAATGTCAGGTTGCCATCACGAACGAAGAAGCTGGTGACTCTCCCTGTAAAACAAACAAAGTTAAGAGAGGGATATATAGAAAGAATTTGTTGTGGTCCTAATATTTTTGCTGGTGAAGTCTTGGTGAAACAGCACAATAATGAAGTTACAATTTTTATGATAAATTCATCCGATAGCGATATAGATTTGACATTACCCACGTTAGAATTACAAGAATATGAAACTTTTTCGTCAAATGAGAATTCCGGTCAAACTGAAGCAATTGAAACACGGGAAGATAGATTTGATAGGCTTCAAAAGAACCTTATTTTGGAACATCTCAATGAGGAGGAAAGAGACAGTCTTTTAGAAATTCTTTCCGAATTTACCGATCAATTCTTTTTACCCGGAGATAAATTGGGCAATACCAATGTTATTAAACATAAAATAATTACTGTAGATGAGTTACCATTAATAAAAAACCGTATCGAAACCCACCCATTCATAAACAAGAGATTTGCCGTCAAGTTGGTGAATTGCTTGAATCCGGAATTGTGCAGCCTTCATCTTCGCCATATAATTTCCCCGCCCTTATAGTTCCGAAGAAGCCTGATCCACAGGGCAATAAGAGATGGCGCATGGTGATCGATTATCGTGCGTTAAATGAAAAGACAATTTCAGATGCTTACCCACTTCCAAATATCGCGGATATTCTTGATCAGCTGGGTGGAGCACAATATTTTTCTGTAATGGATTTAGCTCTCGGGTATCATCAGATCCCTATGGATCCAGATTCTAAGGCAAAAACAGCTTTCTCGACTCCATATGGCCATTTCGAATATAATCGGATGCCATTCGGTCTTAAAAATGCACCTGCAACATTTCAAAGAGTAATGGACCAGGTTTTAACGGGGCTACAGGGTGTAGAGCTGTTCGTGTACATGGATGACATAGTTGTTTATGCCACCAATTTAAAAAATCATTCAATAAAGCTTATGAAACTTTTAACACGACTAAAAGAAGCAGGATTGGCCCTTCAACCTGAAAAATGTCACTTTCTTCGACAAGAGATCAAGTATTTGGGTCACATAATTACTCGTGAAGGAGTTAAGCCTGATCCTGAAAAGGTCAAGGCAGTAAAAGATTTTCCTATTCCAAAAACAAAAAAGAATATAAAGCAATTCTTAGGTCTGGTAGGGTATTACCGAAGGTTTATACCTGATTTCGCAAAATTGTCTAAGCCTTTAACACTTTTAATCAAAGAGAAGGTAGAGTTCATTTGGGGCACTATTGAGCAGGAAGCATTTGAGATTTTAAGGGATAAGATTTGTTCCGAGCCCTTGTTACAATACCCAGATTTTTCTAGACCTTTTGTATTGACAACAGACGCTTCTCACTATGCAATTGGGGGAATTTTGAGTCAGGGTGAAATTGGTAAGGATTTGCCAATCTCTTTTGCTTCTCGTACTTTACATGAAGCAGAGATCAATTATTCCACTATAGAAAAAGAGTTACTTGCTATAGTATTTTGCGTAATATACTTCAGACCTTATTTGTTTGGAAGAGAGTTTCTTCTCGTAACTGACCATCGACCATTGGTTTGGTTACACAGTATTAAAGATCCAGTGTCAAGATTAGCCAGATGGAAAATCAAATTAAGTGAGTATGAGTATAAGATAATATACAAGCCAGGAAGGGTGAATGCCAATGCCGATGCTCTCTCAAGGAACCCCTGTGACTGGGACAAAAGTGTTTCATCCTCTTTGTTAGGGTTGCCTGGGGTACCCAATGGCCAAGGGAACCCCAGTGTGGTTCTTGCTTTGGGGAATACGAGACACGGTCAAAAAAGAAGTGACTCCGTCTCTCAGGCTGAAAACAGTGTCGGACTTTTTCCCGAAGATCTTGTGGGAAAGGTTACTATGGGAGACAACTCTCTGGGCCCCCCACTTGATCCGAAGGGGAAGGTCAATACGGTGACAAAAACTGGATGTTTGTACAATGATCTTGTGAGTATGGTTACTATGGGAGACAACTCTCTGGGCCACTCACCTGATTCGGTGTGCATAATCAGTGATCGGAGGGGGAAGGATGCATATAGTAACCCTTTACTTTGCTCCTTTCCTACAAGAATTACTTCAGGGGAGGCTGCAAATGGTAATCAACTACCGTGCTATTCCTTTGAAGGGGCTTATCGGGGCTGTCGCATATGGGGCAGTGCCTCTTGCGATAGTCCTGATGGATTGAAAAACGTAAGCGATGCGACTCCTACGCATCCAGTTGAAGGTGAAATTCTCATGGTGGCTCCTGACGAGAAGGCACATGAGGTTGCAACAGGCTCTGGAGGAGGGTCTGGCAGCCTGGATGAGAGATGCGAGCAACAGAGTGATACTATGTATCAAGTTGGAATTGGAGAGTTGGAGGTCGGTATTGAGCATGACACCTCCAATGACAAACCTTTACAAAGTCTTCCTTTTGGAAATAAGTGCATACCTGAAAAAATGGATTGTTCTTCTGTTGAACAAACCACTGTTCATTTAAATCTAAATAATTCTTTTTTTGAGTTGACTGATGGCTCAGATGAAACTGAGGATTCTTCTGATGAATATAATCAAAATCACTGTAGTTGTTTCTTTAATAAACATCGAGTACAACCTAATTTTTCAATTACTCAAATCTTGGCAATTGACGATGTATGTATGATTGAAAGCAATGATAAAGTTTCAATGGGCAAAAACAGTCTTATCCACTTCATCTCAGAAGATAAAAACCTAGAACCAGATACCAGTAAAGAACTTATAAAAAGGGGTTTAATTTTGGTTGAAGAAATTGAAAATCAAACCTTTCATGTAGGAGAAGCTGTTGTATTTTTTCATAAAGAACGTTACATTTTTCATCTTGTAACAAAGGCTCGCTACAATGATCAAGTTTATCTGAATAGTTTCTCAAAGACGATCTTGGCTTTAAAAAGGGCTATGGAATCCCTTGGTGTTAATCAAATAAATATTTCCAAGTTCGGAAATAATATCGATGAGATATCATGGTCATCTGTGGAACAGATTCTACGTCAGCATTTTACGGGAACAAATGTTGTTATCAGGATTTGTACTGGGAAAATTCAATTTCCACCACTTGAAAAAAGAGAAAATTTGATTAGGGAAGCTCATGAATCCACTATAGGGGGACACAAAGGTGTTTCAAAAACCTATGGCAGAATACGTCCTACATTTTATTGGCCAAAAATGAAGCTAGACATCCAAAAATTTATAAAATATTGCAAAAATTGCCAAAGAAATAAATTGATTAGAACTAGGACTAGACAACCAATGATAATAACAGACACCCCAAAAGAACCGTTTGATAAAATACAAATTGATATAGTTGGACCTTTGCAAATGACCCCTAAAGGAAATAATCATATTTTAACTATCCAATGTGTTTTCACAAAATATGCAGATGCAATACCTCTAGGAAAGACCGATTCAGTGACTATTGCAAATGCTATAGCTGAGCAATTTATTTCCCGTTATGGTTGTCCACGCGTAATCCATACAGATCAAGGAAAGAATTTCATTAGCCAAGTAATGAAAACTTTCTGTAAAATTTTCGATATTGAAAAAATTCAGTCGACAGCTTACCATCCACAGTCGTTGGGATCCCTTGAGAGAAGTCACCAGACTCTAGTTGAATATTTGAGACAATTTTCAAATTCTCAAAATTGGGACGAATGGTTGCGTTACTCTATCTTTTCATATAATACACAGGTCCATGAGAGCACGGGGTTTACTCCTTTCTCTTTGGTCTTTGGAAAAGAGGCTAACATTCCATCAAGTTTTTCGCCAGGACCTCAGGATCTAACTTATTCTCAGTATTTGCAGAGCTTATTTCAAAAGTTAGATGATACTCAAAGATTGGCTCGCGAACGACTTGAAGAGGCTAAAAATAAATCGAAAATTTATTATGATAGGACATCTAGAAAAGAAAATTTCAATGTAGGGGATATGGTGACCCTTAAAGTTGAAATTAGGAATGATAAGAAATTCGACCCTTTCTTCGCAGGTGAATACGAAATTACTAGGTTAATTGGGGAAGCTAACGCTGAAATTAAAAATACAAAAACTAACCAGAATAAAGTCGTAAATTTGGACAAATTACAAATCATACAAAAAGCTAAATAAGAATAAGAGGAGGAAAACTTACTGTTAATCTCATTAAATGTTGTAAATAAAAAAGAATAGGAAAGGATGTAAAAAAATTATTCTTCTCATAGTAAGCCTTTTAAACGAAAAAGCTAATTGATCTTGCTGAATCTGTAACATAAAAAACAATAAATCTTACACAAAGTAAATTAGTCCTCTTAATTAAGAATAATTAGTAATACTTATCTAAACTATCTCAAAAATCCTTAGAATCCATTTATTCCTTCATGGAGTATGAAAAAACCTAAAAAAAGGGTAAAGTATAGAATTGTGAAATTCAAATTTCGCGCCTTCAGTAAAATTCTGAGTACAAGCATGCAGGTCCAAAATAACGCCATACTGTTTTCTTTTTTTTTTCTATAGGAAAGAACCTCTCTTTCATTTTAACACTAAAAATAGACAAAATTAACATAACAAAACCTCTAGTTTAAAAAAAAAAAAATGTTTACTCTTTATTTTTGAATAAACTAATACATTATACAAAAGATGTACATTTAGAACACTGTATAAAATTACATTGCAAGTAAAACTTTTTGCAAACGAAAATTTCTTAATTTGCATAAAGAGGGAAATATTTCGGGACTTAAAAATTACCTAAGCAGAAATAATTAATGCGCAATTAGAAGAATATAAAGACAAAAGAAACTCTGAGTGTAATAATACATAAGAAAAGCAAAGAAAGGAAAAATAATATTTCCAATAAAAAAAAAATCATTCAAAAATTTAAACAAAATGACACAAAATTATCAGTACCCAGACTGGAACTACTTAGAGATAGATATAAATGAAATAATACAGAATCCTTTCGGTCCCAACAAAGAAAAAATAAAAGTAAGTCGAAAATTTTGTTATGTTTACTCTCTTGCTTGTAATAAAAAAATAATAACAAAGGAATAAGAAATATGTCATAAAATAATTTAAATGTAAAAAAAGTAATAACAAACTAAAATAAATAATAGGAAAGAAAAAGGGGGAAAAAGTGAAGTCTTTTTTTTTATTTTTATTTATAGAAAATAGCAAAATTGCTTTTGAAAAGGGCAACAGGCACTTCCCACTTATCTGGAAAGATTTGGATGGGACAAAATGATAAGGGAGACCATAAGTGGCTTTGCTTGGAGTGTGTGCCACCTGAAGAGCTCACATCTAACGTGGAAATGTGGGAGGAAAAATCAGTGCACCTGCTAATGCTAACATCCCTAGCTCGGCAGAAGAAATGTGAGGGATGTGGAAAAGAGGGATTGTACCAAGGGGAACCCCAGAACTGCCAGGGGTGCCGAGAGGTTATGGTACTTAACTTGTGGGAGGGAATCCATCAGCAGGCCCCTCTCATAAGGGGTTATCATGTCCTGGAGCCCCTCCAGTATGGAGATAAACTTAGGATAGTTAGATCAAAAGAAATAACAACTGGGGAAACATATCCTGTGAATGCTTATCTAGATTTCGACTTTACCGACGGGGCTGTCCTCCCGAATACAGATTTTGTGAGGGGAGGGCACTTCAGGAAACTGGCCGCAAGATGGCACTAGTTGAGCCACAACTATCAATAACCACAACGCCAAAATTTTATATTGACAAATTATATATCTCAGATTATTATTTTCAAATTTTATAACGAAACAATAAATATAAAAAAATAATTATTAAATTTGTCTTTTTATTTGAGCAGTCGTGCAAGATTAAATAGCACCTTTTCATGTTTTTCAAAAATTACAGGGTTTAAGCTCGTCAAAAAGATAAAAAAAAGAAAACATTTAGTTAAGCAAAAAATGATAAAAATATTCTCTCATTATTTTCCTTTTAAAGTATAGGAATGTAAATAGACGAAAGATTAGTATAGCTTTGTGTATATTTAGATTGAAATTGGATATAGATTTATTAAAATTATAAGTGATTAAGTTTTCTAAAAAAGGAGGTTTACAAATGAAAGTAAAATAAAAGGAATCACGTTATAACTTACGTTGTATTATACAAATCTTGTAGTCATGATAAGTATAAGAGGCTTCAAAATGCATTACTCCGAATGGATTGCTCCAAAAGCATTGTTCCAAAAGAGTTGCTCCAAAATGTCTCCTCTTGATTCACATATTAATCAATCTTTTTCTTCAGTTTCTATTGAACTTATCATTTTTCACATAAGTCCATAGTTAATTTAGAAACAATAAAAACTTGTTTTCCTTTGTTATAATAATAAGGTACTGTAGATGCAAGGAAGTCTAAACGTCTAAAGTTGACTACTAACAGCTGTTAATACTATAAAAGCTGTCTCATTGTGACACCTTTTTCTGGAAGGAGGGAGGTGTGACGGTAGCCATGTAGGTATTACGTATTTCCCCGCGAAAATTCAAATTATAATAAGCATCTCAATCAAGATGGAGGACCCTGCGTTTTATTCTTTTGGGAAGACCCCTATGTTTTTTTTTTTGAAAGTATTGGATTACTTATTTCAAATTTAATCTTATAAAATTCTTAGGCTCACAAAGAGGAAATCATGAAATCTCTCTCTCCGATCTGCGACGACCTTTTTTTATAATAAGTTGTATCTTAATAATAAATAGCGTCTTAATAATAAAATGCGTCTTAATAATAAATAGCGTGTTAATAATAAAATGCGTCTTCATAATAAAATGCGTCTTAATAATAAATTGCGTCTTAGACATATGGATTGTTTATTTGATTAATGAATCATAGTCCTAATATTAGTATCATTAATGGGTTTTTGGCGCCAGTTAGACCGGATGTAAAACTCTAAACTTGTAATCAGAGAGCCTGTGTTTATGAAATGGTGTTTACATAACCTTGGACTTTGAACCGTTTAACCCTGGACTTTGTACCGGACTTTGGACTCATGATGAATCATCCTTACCCCAAGAACTTACAAATTATTGGTTAGAGAAGTCTTACTTTCTGTTGTAACTTCGTTCTCGTTCGTCGATAGCGCTAGAGAGGGGCAGAACTCAATGATATAAATATGACTGTAAGGCCCGACAGCGTCAGAATCTGACTCTGAAAATTGAATTTGAATTATAAGCTTAACGATAAAACTTTTGTAGAGCAAATTAACCTTCTAGAGAATAAAACTGCTAAAAGTCAATTTCTGATACAAATACATTGTTTTTATTTACGGAACTACCTATATTCTTTTGATATTGGTTTCAACCAATCCTGGACAGGAATAAGAACTCAGTCAGCCTACTTTACAACCAATCCACGAAGGGTTCCTGAGGATGTGGATCAGCCGAGAAAATCCAGACATAACATTCACTACATCGACATATAGTACTAGATCGCTAGCTACGGCCATCGGAAGTGGAACAAGGAATAGAAAAAGAGGGGAAATCGAGAAAGTTCACCTGTCTTTTGCTAAGGATGGCGATTGGTGGATTGATCCTTTGCTATGAAAGCAGATGGAAGATGAGTGAAACCAATCAACATCCTTAGAAAAAGACAGGTCAACTTTCTCGATTTTCCCTCTCCTTCTGTTCCCTATTCCACTTCTGACGGCCGTAGCTAGCGGTCCAGTACTATATGTCGATCGTTAGATGGCATTAAATGTTGAAATTTTGTACAAGAAAAAGACCCAAATGTTGATTAAAAAATAAAAATTTATAATTTAAAAAATCCGGACAAAACCCGGACAAAGTAAAAAATCCTGTAGGACAACTCACACAAGCCCTAAAATGAGGACATGTCCGGGGAAATCCGGACGGATGGTCAGCCTATTAACAGCTCCGTTAAATTCACGGGCACAAGCATGGATGTGCTTGCAAATATTCACTCTTATGACATTGTCCAAGCAATTGCAATGATAAGTATGAATGCAAATATTGCACTTCCTTCATGTCAAACATGATATATAAATGCTCACATGTTTCTCCAACTTTAAAAATATGATACTGCTGGGATGGATCCGATGATGATTCCACCAAATATCCTTGTTCATTTTCAAGAACTTGAATCTGCTCCAATTTGATAGAATCACTAGCCTTGTGACTTTGTCGAACTTTTTGCACTTTTTCGGTGGGGACATTCTTCGCCAGATTAATTAAGCGTTTATAAACACTGTCTCGACAAATTTTCATCAGCGCATCAATAGTCTTATCGATGCGTTTCACTTTTCTCCTTTCCAAATATATATGCTTCAATATCTTGTGAAAAGACTCCAAGTACATGTTAGTGTTGATCCCAAGCTTCAATCTGTAGCAGTAAGCCCTCATTTTTGGTCGCCGTGCATAATATCTTTGAAAATAAATTCCGAACGCTTCAGTGTCATTGTCTCGCATCAAATATTCAATGAATTTTTTTAGACGGTTTTGGAAATCATCCACGGACGTTTGTTGTTGCAATATCCGCAATGTTTGAGAAACAAGTTTCTTCTTTTCTGGCTCTCCACTAACTTTGCTCAAATTTTCAGTCCAGTTTTTATTCACGTGCCAAGAACATAAAAGCCGATGCTTGACAGATCCCATCACGTCACTCCAAGCATTATAAAAAAACAGGAGCGTCATCCGACATAAAAACTTTTGCCTGAATAACTCCCACTTTCGATTTGATTTTTTCGAAAAACAGCTTGAAGATGACTTCGTCTTGGCCCTCCAAGTTCTTCATCGTCATCCTGGCCTTTGTAGTACAAAACCGGACTTTCTGTTTTGAGTGCTTCCATTTCTTGAACCCACAACTTTATGCTGATCGCATCATTTTTATGCCGTTTTGTTGCATAATCTATGTTGAAGTCTCGTGTAATGTTGTGTAAGTCTTGACGATCCAAGAGTAGCAGTCGTTTGTAGTTTTCACTATCCTCTCCAGGTTCACGAATCGTGTCTATCTCCCTTCAACTTAGCTGGAAAAACGTAAAAAAGAAATTAATCATGATTCATTGCATTCATGTCAATCGAGGGGGAAACAACTCCTAAAAATGCGGTCAAGCGGAGGTGCCCAGATAACATTATGTTGGTACACTGATGGCGTATGTGCACGAAGATCTGCGGATCGACGCGCAGATTGTGCTCTCACCTGATGAGACATATGCGTCATCAATTGCCTGGCATATGTCTAGCAGAATCTGACGCATAATCTGCCACGCATATCGCTAGCAGATCTGTTACGCATATCGCTTGCAGATCCGACGCATATCTGCGACAAATGTACATGTGCATGCATAAGTGGACATGTACCGGCAAACCATATGTCTTGAATTACGCCTTTCGATGTAATGGAAGTTAGAAAAAAGATCACGGCACAAAACATAACCCGATTTTATAATTATTAAAAAATTGGATGATCGCGAAAACAACGCGACTTGCGAGCTCGATGAAATTCGCAAGCTGGACATTAGCCGGCATGCGCGTGCATTCTTCGAGAAATGGTTCCCGCGAATTTTAAAAAAGTATAATTTTCAAATAAATATTTATTTGAGTAGACTAATTAATTTTTTGTAAGATTGATATTGATTCGACGAACTTCATTAATCTATTTTCATAATATTCAATACATTCAGGAACCCGTGCGGGGTTGCTGGTCCCCCATCGGGCGCCTCCCCAGGTTGCGGATAGGGGAACGCCTCCCAGATATGGGTGGTACCGGGGAAACAAATACCCGGGGTGGACAAAAACCAGCTAGGGGAAGGAACCCCGAATTCAAACCAATCATGAGTGAGTATGTGAAAAACGACATACCCCAAGGGAGTAGAAATCTCCCCACTGATTCCGATCGGGTGAAAGCCCCGGTGGTCAGTGTCGGTCCCATGGATTTTGGGGGGGACTAAACATACTTGGAGAGGAGTGTTTGTGAGGAGTTAGGTGGTCCTTTAGACGTGACGGAGGAGGTAGAAGTGTCGATGAACAAGGTGGACATCGCAGAAATGGATACCAAACTCTCAGAGACGTATGCTCTCTTTGAAGAGTTACAAGGCACCATGAAAGAAATGGTGGACTTTAGCAGCACAAAGAGTAATATGTGGCTGCCAATTAGGGATGGGCTGGAACAAGCGGAGCGGCTCATGAACGAACTGCGCGATCACTCTATGATAACTGAAGGACTTCATAGGGATTTGATCGAGAACGTTGGACGAACTGCCCGAACGAGAGCCATGATCCGAAAGGAGAAGGCAAAGAAGAAGACAGACGAAAGCTGGACTCAGACTGAGGAAGCCGTGGCAGCTCCCACTCCCCGCGATAGGAAGCGAGAGAGGGAGTCCACCCTGAGTCCAGTAGAGATGAGTCCTTCCAAGCCGAGAAGCAAGAAGCCGAGGACACGTAACGCTCCAGCGCCAACGACCTCGACACCGAAAAAGGTGGAAAAAAAGCGAGAGTATGCGCCAAAACGGAAGAAGAGGCAGATGCGAGCTAGAACTGACGCGGTCCTTATCAAACCGACCGAGGGACTTAGCTACGCGACGGTCCTCAAGGACCTTAAAAAGAAGGTGAAACCTGACGCCCTTGGCGTGAAAATCAAAGGGGTCAGGCAAACGAGACATGGCGAGGTTCTAGTAGAACTGGGACCTACATCAAAAGGCAGAGCTGAGCTGTCGGCTGCCATCAAGGAGGCGGTTGGGGACGGGGGTAGCGTACGTGAGCTTGTCCCACGCACCGAGGTCGAGATTCTGGACCTCGATACGACGACAGATGCAGAAGAAGTAGAGGAAGCCGTTCGGAAACATTTCGGCAAACCAGTTGGAGTCATCAAGGTCAGCCTCACGAAAAGACCCTTCAGAGGTAATCTGAAGGCTTTCGTGGAGCTGGCAGAAGATCTGGCTGTAAGTTTAGTGCACATTGGACACCTCAAGGTGGGGTGGGTATCCTGCCGTGTGCACAAGAAGGCGGAGGCAATACGGTGCTACCGTTGCCTAGGCTTCGGCCACATGGCAGCGAAATGCGAGGGTCCAGATAGGATCAAATCATGCTGGCGATGCGGCAAAGAGGGGCATAAAGCTGCGTTATGCGAAAGCACACCGCAGTGCTACCTCTGCGCCGCAAAGGAAGATAAGCCCCGGACGAACCATCGTCCGGGGACAAGGAGTTGCTTCGCGTTCAGGCAGGCAGCCTCGCTGAGGAAGCCTCTTGAACGTGCAACCTAACATCGTAGCTGGGCAGGTCCAACAAGAAGCCCAGTTCACCGGAAGTAAGCCAAGCTGGCAAAAAAGAATGGAGGCCGAGGCACGGCCAAAAAACGGCACTCCCTGAAGTAATGCGAAAGCGGTTTCCAGGGGGACATCTGCCAAGAAGGAAAGGGTGGTGGTTGTTAGTCGGTAGTTGGTAGCATCGCTATAACGATCGAATTAAGATCTTTGTGTATATTTATATATATTAAGATCGTTGTAGAGATGATATCAATATCCCGACACTACCTAGAAGTGCGGACCCTTCTCGGTGTGTGGTAGCACATTTTCCACCTTCCCTCGTAAAAAAAAAAAAATACATTCAGGATGGCCTGGAAAAATGGAGGAGATAAATCATTTTTTCAACAAGGTTGTGTATAAATACCGGTACCGACAAAAAAAATGGGCGATATCACTTACAAAATAACGAAAATTTGGTTATATTTTAAAAATGAATGTTGCCAAACAAACGAATAGAGATAGAAATTGTAATTTTGGAAATTTTGGAGATTTCGAAAATATTTCGAAATAAAGTAAATTTTTGAAAATTTTTGGATACTTTATATTTTTGTACATTTCTGGAAAATGAACGAAAGTTAAAGTTTTCAATTTCTCAACATTTCAAAAGTTTCAAAAAGATCCCAAAAATTTTTCAACATTTCCAAAATTTCCAAAAAACCACAAAATTAAAAAGAAGTTATTAAAAAAATGTCCGTGTTGTTTTAAAAATGTATATAACTTTCTAATAACATTTAATTTTATAAGTAATAACTATAGGAAAATTAAATGTTATTAGAAAGAATTCTGCCCTCATAGTGACTGCAGACTCTGCGTCGCATTCTCACGACATTGTTTGATGCAGAGTGTGTTGGACAAATGCGACTCATCGCGCTCGCAGATGTGTGCTCGACAGTCCATGCTGGCGAGATGAGTGCGTTATTGCACACAGAACCTGATAATCACAATCTGCGGGTGATCTGCGTCGCACAATTGTTATCTAGGTGGATTACTTTTTAACAAAATTGTTCAATCATCAATAAAATATATGAACTTTCAACCAAAAAGTTGAGATTTTAACCCAAAAAGATGAATTATCAACTAATGAACTTAATTTTCTATCGAAAAAGACGTACTACTTCTTTACAAAAAACAACATATTTTCAACAAAACAGTTTCAATAATCAAATCAACAAATCTTTAACAAAATACATTATTTTTCAACCAAATGGTTGAATTTTCAACTAAAACAGATTAATTTACAATAAGAAATGGAATAGTTAAATTTGTAGTTGAAGACAACAATTTTTAACAAACAAAAGCGAATTTTCAAACGAAAAGATAAACTTCCAACTGAGCCGAATAATTAAAAAAAATCAACAGATTTGTAACAGAACCCATGAATTTTCAAACCAAAAAAGGTGAATTTACAATGAAAAGTGGAATAGTTGAATTTTTAAATGGAGAATAAATTTTAACAAAAAAAACGAATTATAAACGAAAAAGATGAACTTCCAAGTTAGAAGAATAATTTTCTACAAAAAAATCAACAAATTTTTGGCAAAATACATGGATTGTCAACTAAAAAAAAAAAAAAAATTCTAGCGGATTACCAGAGGACAGTACCTGCAATATTTATTCTTGTTTCTTGATCTGATCCGGTTAGTCCGATTTCCTGTTCATGGCCGCAATGTGTCTTCCAATATTTAACTTGTACTTTTTCTGTCCTATCACATTCAAAAATTCTCACCTCGAGCATAGATGGACAGACACCATCAATTTTATTTGTTCCCATTGATTTTATTTCCCTTGCATTTCTTCCTTTTTTTCGATAACTATATTATCGATGGCAATAATAAAATTGCTTTGACTTTGAATCACTCATTTTGGTTGCTGCTCTATCTGCGACGAACTTTGAGAACGTGGCTTGTTCCTCGTTTAATTTCCATGTTTGAAAAGCTGAAATTCACGTAACATGAAAAATTTTCAATATGGTCCAATTGTAATAAAATTATCAAATTAAAATGGAAATTTATTATTAGCTGTTAGCTAATATAATAGAGCTATTAGCTATTATAAATTCATTTTTGTTTTATCTTGACTTTCACCTTATTATTTTTTTATTATTATTACTTTATGTGTATATATTTTTAATTCATTATTCATTTACTATTTAATAAAATTCATGCATTTAATAGTAACCATTTTTTACAATATTTGATCAGTCATAGATTTATGTAATTGTTATTACAATTCTTAGAATTATTAATACTTCTACGGAATTAAAAGCGATTCAATATACATATTTTCTAAAACAAAAGGAAGAAATTAAATAAATTGGAAATGTGTCCTACTTTACGGAATTAGAAACATTTTAATATAGATATTTTTTATGGTACTGGAAGGAATTGAATATATGTAAATTTTGTCCTGTTTCTGGAACACAAAATAATTACGAGAATCGTTACTGGTGCAGGATGCTTTCATGCTTTCATAGTATTATTTTTTGTTAAAATAATCACAATCGAAAACAATATAATTAACAAATAATTTGATTTTTCAATTGAAAATTGCTGTCAAACCCTACACAGTTTAATTCCATACGATATAATGCTGGACAAATTGATGTATCAAATACCGTTAAATTCTACACAGGCTGATTTCTTTTATCATTCTGTTTTGTTCTATACGATTCGATTCTACACAATTCAATTTTGTGGAAATATTCAAGTTAGAACTGTTCTAAATCATGGGAGTGACAATGAACAAAAAATCCCCAATGTGGACATACAAATTAAATTAATTAATAATTAATATATTGGTATTTACCTGCAATGCCATTAAATTCAATGAATTCCGACTCCATCTTCTCTTCATGAATTTCAAACAAATGATTCCTTAGATTGAAGAACATAAACAACTCTTGTTTACATGTCTCGTATGGGCAAATTATTCTGGTTTTCTTCAGTTTTTGGCGGCTTGAGTGGTACTTGCTGAGGTGTGTATCCAATGATTTCTCATTAAGGAACTTTTTGTCGCAAAATTCACAAGAGGAGTCTCTAGCGGGTAGAAGATCCGAGAGTGGCCACTCTCGGATCTTCTACCCGCAACCGGTTCACACCGAAAAAACCATATTCTGATTTTAATAATTTGCCACTAAGTTTAAGAATATTTTCAACTTAAATAGGCGCCAAGAATATATTCCTAATGTACGATTAAGGCCCTCTTACCTTAAGAATATATATTATTGTCTAATTGTAAGAATTCCTCACTAACCCTAATAGCACGGAACGTTCCCGGAACGTTCCATGGGAACTTTCGGAACGTTCCAGCGGAACGTTCCAGGGAGGTGTAAAATGTCCGCCGCTTGGGAACGTTCCCGGAACGTTCCACTGGAACGTTCCAAACATTACTTCACGTTATTGTTATAATTATCAATAAAAAACGCGTAAAACGTAAGTGATAGGTCAAAATCGATGTCAATTTATGATACGTATATCATATTATAGTGTAGTATATGCGGTACTCAAAATTCAAAAATGACATCCATTCTTACCTATCTCTTACGGTTTACGAGATAATTGTTGTTAAAAACAACAATAATGGAAGGTTCCCCTCAGGTACCAGTGGAACGTTCCTGGAACGTTCCACTAGAACCTTCCCAAGGGCGGACATTTTACACGTTGCGGGAACGTTCCTGGGACGTTCCGAAGGTACCCGCGGAACTTTCCCGGAACGTTCCGTGCTATTAGGGAAGTTTAAGAATAGTTGCACCCTACTAAAAAAAAGTCAGGAATCGTCAGAAAAAAGTCAGGATTTCTGACCATTTCTGTCCACTTTTGTTATATTTCTCGACAGAAATCGTCAGGAAAAGTCAGAATTCGTGAGAAATGTTCAAAAATCGTCAGAGCTTGGGTTCGAAGGATAATCCTTTTACTAGGGGTCCAAGAATGGAATGCCACAAGACCTAATCCCTTTTATGTTTCCCCGGTTATTTATATTATTTATTTATATTTATTTAGGCATATTCTCTTTTTACTTATATTTAATTAATAATATTTATATATTGAATGACTCTTAAGATGAATCTGAAAATTTTGTCCGTTTTGACGTATCTCTTTCTCTTTACAAAAGATACATTTTATTTGATCTAATTTTAAATTTTTTAGGAAAATTTTTAGGTATCTGAAATCGTCAAAACCCGTAGATTCTGAATTTCTAACTTTTGAATCTGTATATGCAACATTGAAAAAAAAATTTATTTTCAATTTTTAACCCTTTTGGGTTGGCCTCCCTGGCGGACCGAACGAACGGAGCGGATACGCTACAGCGTATCCTTATAGTATCCACATCGTATCCTCTCCGTATCATGCAAGAAGAACTCATTAAAAAAGGAAGATGAACATTTCACTTGTTAAAATTCGGATTCTACGTGAAATTTTGCGTTAAAAGGTCACGGAGTAATCGCAATAGTTTTTCTTGCAACATTAAAAACTTTAGAAAAATATAATACTTCTCGATAACGTGGGCTGAAGGCGACTTCAAACGCATCGTCGACGGATAAAGCCTATGAACTGCTACTGAATGACGATGCGTTCGAAGTCGCCTTCAGCGCACGTCATCGATGAGTATTATATTTATTAAAAGTTTTTAATGTTGCAAGAAAAACTATTGCGATTACTCCGTGACCTCTTAACGCAAAATTTCACGTAGAATCCGAATTTCAACAAGTGAAATGTTAATCTTTCTTTTTTAATGAGTTTTTCTTGCATGATACGGAGAGGATACGATGTGGATACTATAAGGATACGCTGTAGCGTATCCATTCCGTTCGTTCGGTCCGCCAGGGCTACCTGCGGTCCTAGCCGATGAGCTATGGTAGGATGTGAATTAGCATACCTTCAGAAATCGTTAGACTCGTCAGGAATGGTCAGGATGTTCAGGAATCGTCAGAATTTCTGACGATTTGTGACGATTCCTGACTTTTTTTTTAGTGGGGCATCCGAAATCTGTCACAGTAATCGTATAATAAGTGACGAACTCGAAGAAATGCAACCAATTCTGAGGATAAATCTCATGTTTACATCTCTAACTCTCTCTTTCTCTTTGCAGAGAACGTTAAAGTGAGAAAAGTTTGATGTCACACGTCAACGAATAAATAATGTAGAGAGGTTATGTCTAGGTGTGGCACGTTGTTATTCAACCTCAATGTGATATCAGACCTTTCTCACTCTAACATTTTCTGTAAAGAGAAGGAGATGGATGTGCGCACGCGATTTACCGTTAGAATTGGTTGCGCCTCTTCGAGCTTGTCACTTATTATGAATTCGAAAAATTGATCGAAAAGCACGTCGCACAAAACATTGAAAGAAATGATTGAACAGAGCAAGGCGCATTTTCCTCTTAAATTAAGAATTTCTCTTACTTCATTAAGAATATTACTAAGAATACGCCTGTAAGAATATGACAATCTTGATATTAGAATATCGTTTTTTCGATGGCATCATCATGGCAATTTCGAAAATGTCTGTATAAATTTTTTCTCTCTGAGAATGTTTGATCACAAGATGGACATTTGATCGTAGAGTCCATTATTGTTCATAGCTCATGAATTAATGAACATTAAGAATAAATATAGCAACTTGAAATTAACTATGCACTGACTTAAAATTACACAATCAGAAGTCGCAATTGCACTGTTGTAAATAACGATAGAACACAATCTGAATTCTGAACAGGGCAGTGTTCAAAACTTAACTAAACTGCAATTCTTACTCGAGTAGAGTTCTCTATAAAATTAACTCATAGTGTATGTCTGTAGAGGAATTACGTCACTATAGGGGGTGGTCTTTCAGAAGTCATTAGTGAAGCTCATTGTGTGAGTTTCGACTGTTCCTAATAAAAATGAATAGATTATTCAACTGTACCCTATGAATGATGTAAATGTTCATATGAGAAATGATATGCATAGTGAATTCGACGATTCCTATTTGTGATGTAAATGTAAAAATGTTTGATTGATTTGAACAAATAAAATTGTTTTGTATTGCCATTATCATGAGTAATAATATTATCTTGATGTTATTCTTGAACATAATCTTCAGTCATTTGTACTTCTCGTATTACTAAAATTATAGGATCATTACGTGTATTAGTATTATTCGTATGAGAATCCTTCGAACAAAATTTGCAGGCATTCAAATGCCAAGCATAGTTGGCCGAATTGATAGCTCTCATGAATGATACTGGGGGAAAAATAAATTTGAAACCTGTTGAAAGTGTTAACACTAGTGATGCATATCGATCATTTTGAAATTTTCCAAAAAAACTCGAACATTTGGAAAAGATTAGCAAAGGAGTGAGAATGTCCCGAAATCTGTCGCCAAGCGAGCCATGGGAGATAAAGTTTTATTACTCCGTGAGAAAATAGCGCGGTAAGAGGACAGAGGTGCAAGGGTTTCGTAGCAGTAAAACGATTGGAAAATATGTGTTTTTGGGAAAATCCAGGAAAATAGGAAGACCGTCCGAGATTATGCACTTTCGACATCAGAAGAAAACGAAAGACAAACGTATTTTAAAGAGAAAGTTATTCTAAAAAACTATTTTTTATCATTTATTTATTTATTATTGAATTATATTATTATATATATTTCTGTGAAATAACATATTTAAAATGTTTGGGAAATAATTGAAATGTTTGTGCGCTCAGCAGTGTATCTGAAATTCCTGTGAAATAACTGAAATGTTTGAAAAATATTTGAAATCTATCTCAAATATGTATATTTATTCCAAGGGAAATTCCAAATTAATTAATGAATTTATTTTCAATTCATTGTTATTGCTAAATTGTATATATAATGCATTGATTAATCATCAATGAAGCAATGAATGAAGTAATCCGACGTGCAATTTTCTCATTTACTTGCATTCGATTTCGTCTTTCGACAAAGACGAAAATAAATTTCTCGCGCCGTCATTAGGATCGGCGGCGGAACGGCGCGCCGCCTTCTTCGCTCATCGGCGGCGGCTGGACGACTCACAGCGGGCTGAATGGGGAATCTACTATTCAAAATTACCCACAGCCCACACTTCTTAACTGATTTTCAATTTTTTTGTAGAAGTGATCAGTAATACTTGCACAAGAGCGTCCATGGATTATATTTTATAATTATTATCATTTTCTACTTTTTGTATAAATAAAGACAGGGAGAGAATAAGACAATTTTTAATTGTTATTTTTTATCTTCGAATCAGTGACTTCATTAATCCAATTCTCGACGAGAAGGAATCTCGCAGTATCGAAAGAATTATAAATAATTGACAGGATATAGAATGTAATTGTTGTAAACAAATTATATCAAGAAAATGTCTACATATTGAAAATTTTGCTTGCACAGTATATTTGTAAGTTGAAATTGCTTAATATTAGCAACGGGATCATGTTTCATCATGAAAATTTGTTGTCCACTATAATTTGTTTATCTTATAAACAAATTATGTTTAAAAAATGCATAGTTTAGGGGCTGTTTGGCAGAAAGTAATCGTTTTTCTTTCTTAGTCTTTTTAAATTATATGACTAATATTATTGAGTGATTAGGATGATAATAATATGAATCAATATTATTTGTTTTTCTCATAAAGAAAGTTTATGAAGAAATGTACAGTTTGACCATTCATACGTAGAAAGTGAACGTTTGTCATAATTGCCTCCAAACGATATCGCTGGAAATGTTTTTTCATGTTCTCGAAGAATTAGCTGAAGCAATAATTTCATGATCCATTTGAAATTCATTCTGGCTCCACTTTAATAAATGGTCCAACTATGCATTTTTTTATTAAAATTTTTTTATGACATAAACAAATAATAGGGATTGACAATATTTTGCCAGCAAATATCAGCACTCATGTGATTTCAAGACGAGTACAGAGAAAAACGGTCACTTTCTATCTCTAAATGACCAAAGTGTGTACTTGTCTATAGAAAAAAAACAAATATTATCGATTGACAATTCTTGATCACTAAACATCACCACTTTTACAATTTCAAGACGATGAGAAAGAGAAACTATTACTGTCTGTCTATAAACGACCAAGTGATGCATTTGTTTATAAAATTTTTTTATCAAAAAAAAGTTATATGGATTGACAATTACTTGTGACTGAATATCACCACTTATTTAATTTGAAGACGAGTAGAAAGAAACACGATTACTTTCTATTTATAAATGGTCACAAGACGCATTTATTGATAGGATTTATTTCCAACAAAACCAAACAATAACGAAAACATCACCACTTGCGTAACTTGAAGGTGATTGTAAAAAGAACTATAACTTTATGTCTATAAATGACCAGGCTATGCATTTGTTTATAACAAAAAGTAATATTGATTGGTAATTCCTTGTGACTGAATATCACCACGTGTGTAATTTGAAGACGAGTAGAAAGAAAAACGATCACTCTCTATTTATAAATGGTCAAAAGATGCATTTATTGGTAGAATTGATTGGAAACAAAAACAAATGATATCGATGGAGAATTCTCCGTCAAAAAACATCACCACTTGCGTAACGTGAAGATGATTTAAAAAAAACTATTACTTTCTGCCTATAAAGGACCAAACTATGCATTTGTTTATAAAATTTGTTTAAAAAAATTAATATCAATTGGCAATTCCTTGTCACTACATATCACCACTTATGTAAGTCGAAGACGAGTAGAAAGAAAAACGATCACTTTCTATTTATAAATGGTCAAAAGATGCATTTATTGATAGGATTGATTGGAAACAAAAACAAATGATATCGAACGAGAATTCTCCGTCAAAAAACATCACCACTTGCGTAACTTGAAGATGATTAAAAAAAAAACTATTACTTTCCGCCTGTAAACGACCAAACTATGCATTTGTTTATAAAATTAATTAAAAAAAGTGATATCGATTGACAATTCTTTGTCACGTAATATCACCACTTATGTAATTTGAAGACGTGTAGAAAGAAAAACGAAAACTTTCTATCTCCAAATGGTCAAAAGATGCATTTCCTTATAAAATTTGTTTATAACAAAAACCAATAATATCGATTGACAAGTCTTCGTCAATAAACATCACCACTTGTGTAACTTGATGATGATTGGAAAAAAAGTATTAGTTTCTGTCCATAAATTACCAAACTATGCATTTGTTTATCAAATTTGTTTAGAAAATAAACAAATAATATGGAATGACCAATCTTAATAATAACATATTACCACTCATATAATTTAAAGTTACCAAAAAAGAAGAACGATTACTTTCTGCCAATGAACGCCTCAACTATGCATTTACTCACATAATTTGTTTATAAAACGAACAAATTATACCATACAACAAATTTTCATGATCAAAAATGATCGAGGTGATAAAATGAAGCAATTTCAAGTTACGAAGATACTTTGAAGCAAAATTTGCGATATGTTTACATTATGTTAATATCACTTGTTTATAACAATTAGAATCGATGAATCGAATTGAATATTCAATGAATTGATTAATCATCTTTGACTTTGGTTTTTTTTCGATAAAGACCAAAGTAAATCACCCACCGACAATGAATACTGTGACAATATCGAAAATTGCGCAAAACACGAATCGATGACATTTTAATTAGCTGATAAAATTTGAAGATGATATAATTTGAAACAAAAAATGAAAAAAAGATTTGGAAGATTGGTGAATATTCTCAATATTGAAGGTAATCTCGAATAAAATGCAACGTTACCAAAACTCCCAACAGAAATTGAACGGGTGAACCGATTTTTTTCTACCTTTTTTAATCGTCTCGTAATTATGTAATGAACCTAATGCAGCATATAAAAATTTAATTTATGCATATTTTAATAATTATCAATTTCGTTCAAGCGGCTCGAATCGTCTCAGGATGCAACAATGGAAAGAGCGGAAGATTTACGAGCGACCCCCTGGGTTCAGCATGCTCGAAAACCGTCACGGTGAATTATCGTAAATTCTATATACATTTGCAGAGCGCCTGTTTTAGGTTCAACGGGGGTACTTTCCCGGTGGCGGATAGCTCGTTCACAGGCGCAGAAATAAAACATATTTTCGAATAATTAAAAAAACACAAAAACCAGACCATTAAAAAAAAAACATTAATTTTAGGCACTATACCCTTCAGATTATGTGGTTCAAATCTTACATTGAACAATTCATCCGTTTAGCGGGATGAATGTAAAAACGAATACATGGGCTAAAAAACAGGCTCGACGAAGCGCCTTAAATTGAAACCTTGAACACCATACTCATCACATCGAGACGAACGATCACTCAGTCAAGATGATCGTATCGTCTCGATCGACTTTTTTCTTTGCAAATTCTTGATCTCCATTACATTTCAGTTCCATCTGACTATGTTTTAAGCAAATCTCGATTTTGTCCAAAAATGATCGATTTGCATCACTAGTTAACACCCAAAAGAAAGTTGAACCACAAATCAAATTTAATGTATGTACTATGTACCTAATCTTCTTCTGAATGTAGATATGTAGATATGTGGCTTGAGAATGAGAATTGATATATATAGTTCAATCGACGATTTCCATGTATGTTGAATTGCTTTTAACAAATAAATTTTTTATGTATTGCTATCATCATTAGTAATCATATTATCAGTATTAATATGTATATTGCAATTATCATTACGTGTATTAACATTATTTCTATGAGAAGTCTTTGAACCAAATTTGCAGGCATTCAAATTTCAAACACAGTCGCGCGCAGTCACCTACCAGCTGCGCGCGCATCGGGAGCCAAAATGAGATGCTGGCGTGAACGGCTCGTAAAATTTCTGCACCAGATTCGTGAAAGACGTCTATTTTTCTGGCTTCTGCTATACACGACTACAAATCAGTAGTGATTGGTCCTTCGAAAATTTGGTGCAGGAATTTTACGTTTTTTATGTTAGATTGCCAAAAAGTAGATTCAGGATTGGTGTAAAAGTTACACTAAGTGTAAGAAAAGTGTAACCAGTGGAATATGCTATAATTATTAAATTTTAGGAAAAGTTATACAAAAAATGTGGTTTCACATGGATGAAATTTAAACAACTGTCCTAAACCTTGTTTTAATTATCTAAAAACCCTGAAATTTTTTTTGTATATTGAAAAATAAATATTTGTTTTACAAAATCACAGTGGAACATTTCATATATATGTGTAGTGTTTTTTTTTTGAAGCCAAGACTCTAATTAGTAAATAATATCGGTCACATTCGTGCATATGAAGCTGCCTAAAATTGCCGCCACAAACACAGTTGGACATTGGCCACACCTTCATTTTTATAATATCAGAGATAATATGATACCTAACCATCCATGCCGTCCTCGATATCAGCGAGTTACAAAATTGAAATGTTAAAAACACCCGAATCTCTTGATGGAAATATTTTATTTCTATATAATCTCGAAATTTAGAAACGAATTAAAAGTGAATTTAATAGACAGGAACTGACGATACAATCTGATTGCGAAGGAAGTTGAAATGGCGCTCAGATCGTCAAAATGTTAACTTCAATGAACAAATTATTTTATTTAAACAAGCTAATTCTCTATTTCTCGAGAAGATTCAATTTTCTAAATGTGGAGGGCAATTAAATTCGCTTCAGTAATATTTTAATTTTTCGAACACTATATCTGCGCATAATTAATATGTTGCCCGTGAGGTTACAATATTTACAAAGTTTCGAAACCTAAGAAATAGAACAAAATTCGCATCAAACTGATTAAGATAACATTAAAAAAATGTAATATGTTTCTATTTTCAAAAGATATGTAAATTTTTGGAAAAATCCAGCAATATAATAAGTCCCTAATATACACTTTTCCCGCCAATTTTTCTACACAAACAAAATTAGGTATTTCTAGTTGTGAAGTCACCTGGCAAGATGTCTGCATGCCGAGTGCCAAGCAATAACACCAATTGCATGAGACGAAACATTATTTTCTTAATAACTTGGAAAACAATATTTTTTTTACAATAAGTGTATTTGGATATTCTTTTTTATTTTTCGAAAGCTATGCACTTAAATGATAAAATCCTTACAAATAAAAAACTATCGATTTTATTATTGAATTGAATAGCTTCCTTGAAACAAAAAATAATATCTAAATACACTGATAGTGAAAAATAATGTTTTTCCATGTTATTAAAAGCATAAAGTTTTGTTCCATGCAATTGGTATCATTTGCTTGACCCTCAGAGTCCAGACATCTTGGATTTCCCCACCTAATCTAAATACATAATGGCAGAACAGCCTGGTTTTCCCGCCAAGAAAGCCAAAGCGCTCAGTAAGCTCCGGATCTCGGTTTCGTATGGCGCACCTTTGCCGTTCAAGCTGTTTGTTTTTCCGTGTTTTTCACAACTTTTGAGTGCATATCACAGCAAAAATGGGACAATCGGACGATATCGAGGATTCTACCTACATTAAACATCAAGATTTATGTCAAAAACTGAATATGGACGCAACATCGGCCTCCGAAGCCTGGAGATCATACGAGACCATAAGAGAAAACTACACACTTGAGGTATTGTTCTGTTAATTGTTTTGTTCATGTGCCTCTTTTTTCTTTTTTTGCCGCATAAATTAGCAGAAATATATCCTCTTTGATCTGTCTTTTGTTGCGGTAGCTAGTTAAATATGGTTTAGACTGAAAAATGAAGTGGAATGGGGTGCACTCTCTTCAGTTCCTTCATTCTCGCGCGCTATCTAAAAATGCTTGCAGGTAACTTGTTATTACTTTCGTAAAACGCCAGAGCAATTACTTCCGCGATCTAATTTATGTGGGTTGAACTCTATTTGGATTTTACTATGTCGCCAATCTCAAGAAATTATGTTATCAATTTTTCACCAATTTTCGTTGGGCTTTTTACTACCTTTACAATCTACGAGCTACGATTTAAAACTATTTTGAAATTTAGTACACTGTCAATTTGCAAGTCTTTGTGTCCTGGCTGAATTTGACTCATATCTTACAAGATATCACTTAGAGAGTGACAGGCCACTGACTATTTTAAGGCAGGAACCGTCAAGAAATTGTTGGTTAAGAAGGCAGTCAGAAAGTTTGTGCACGAGTTTAAAATGAATTTGTATGACTTTATAATCTATTTTACTCACATTTTTAATTAATTTACAGAGAAATTATGTAATTATAAATTATATAACCTTAAATAACTGATCACACTATAAAAAAAGCTTATGTAAATATGTACCTGAAGTTCAGAACGTTCAAATGAACGAAACCTTTTTTCCCAGTTTTATTTTATCAGAAAATATTATTCCAACTACAATTAAAATAATGCATTTGAAGTTTATTTTGTAATTTGTTATTTGCAATATAAATTGCATCAATATTTCAGCGCTGTTTCTAGTTTGCAAAGCCATCAGTGAAAATTTCATTCATTTGAACGTTCAGAACTTCAAGCACATAATGTAAATAGCCTACATACAATTTGCCATGTCATTTTGCGGAAGCTTTAAAATCGAAATGATGATCGTAGTAAATGTACAGCATTTTCGTAAAAACACTGAGAAACTAGCGATTTACCAACATTTTTCTGGATTTCTTCGAGGATTTCAGCGAGTAAGTCCTGTCTGAAAATATCACAAGGATTTTTCAACAGGATATTTTTTACCCGCGATGACCAGTTATTATGGTAACCTTACAAAATCATGTAAAATCACTCGGATTTTCGTAATGATTTCACCAATATTTTATACATTTATTATGATAATTGTAACAATTTTACAGTTTTTTATGACACTACGTAAAAGGGCAGACAATATACACACGTTTCTTTCTACACTACAGGGCGTTTAAAAATGAAAATAGTATCTATTAACTAATCTAATTGTTTGTATAAAAGGGTTTATTAAGGTAGATGAGTGATACTTTACATGATGAATTAAATTTAGGGTAGGACCACCGGTTGTAGGTGTATCAAACTAAAGTTCTACTATCACTTTCAGTACATTTTTGTTTAAGAAAGAGTTAAATTGGGGAGTAAACGAACAAAACGTGGTAAATCCTCTTCAGTTAATTTCTCAGTACTTAAGGATATATTTCAACTTGAAATCCATAGATCACAATTAAATTTGAAAAGGACTGTTATAATCAGTCAGGCTGTCAAATAAATGAAATGGAAAAAAGCTTTTATAATTTTATATAATATAAATTTTCAATTTCTTGTTTACATACGAAATAATTTGGTACATGATTAGTATGTTTTAAATTTAGAGTTTTGTAAAATTATATATAATAAGAGTAATATTGAAAATTATTTATTGATTTTAAACCGTGTTTATATGTTTAACAAGTTTGACTTATTTGTTTAATGAATCTATTGTCGGAAATTAAAATTTGGTTACAAATTCATTCAATTTCACGGATATACGTTGAAACCGCGAAGAAACCGTTTCTATTTGGCAATTAAAGTTCGATAATCGAATTGGCGATATTCCAAACATACGGAAACAATCGTTTTCTCAATTTTGGTAAAAAACTGATTCATCGCGTTTTGTTCGCTTATTCCTCACTTAATCACTTTATTTCTCCATGCCATCGATACAGTATCTTTTTTTGGGAAAGTGTCATCAGAACAAAAAAGAGAAGAAATTAATAAAAACCAGAAGACAGAGAAAAGGACGAACGGTATTGAAATATGTTATTCTATAATGAAAATAAAATTTAAAAAACTTGAAAAATGAAAAAATTTGAGAGTTCATAGCTTGGGACCTATGAATTAAATGTTCGTCTATCAGTTCACTTAAGAAAAATGTTTAATATTGGAAAATTGCATTTCAATTTGTTAAAAAACTTAAAATAACAGATTAAATTTAAGATTACTGAATTTCTTAAAAGGTGTATGTAGGAAGAACAATTTAAATATTAAAATTTTTTTCAGGGTGATCCCATTCATTGGATAGGATGTGCATTATACGTCGCGTGCCGAAAATCTTCAACTCCAACAGTTGGGAAAACGGGAGCAAACATAGAAGGCAACTGGGTATCGCTAACTCGGCTTTTGCGGCTATGCAACTTGCCTTTAATAGAATTCTTCACAAAAAGCAAAGCTTGGGCGGACATGGCTAATATGCCGCAAGATTTTCGGGCAAAAATAGAAAAACTCGAACGGAATTTCGCTGTTTCTATGAATATATTCAAAAAATATTTTCCAATATTTAAAGATATATTCAAGAATCCTACAGATGGTTTGCGACCTGCAAGATCAAGAAGGCACAGGAACCTTCCGTGTACACCATCCAGAGTCTTCGAATTCTGCTGGAGCCTTTTCGTGTGTATCAAAGGTACACTTCCAGCTCTTTCAGACGATTTAGTAAATTCTTATCACCTGCTTTTGGTGTGTTGCGACCTGATGTACAACAACGCCCTTTTGAGTGACAGGCGAGACTTGCTTAACCCCGAGTTCCCAGGTGAATGAAAAGCGTTTATTTTTGATAATAAGAAACTTTTACGGAGACTTTAAACATTTGCTAATTTCCGTGTATTTTAGGTTTGCCTAAGAACTTTAATGAGGACAACTATACTCCGCCAGATTCAGCTAACTGCATTGTTGATTTGCTGTGTGAGCGTCATGATGCCATTTCAGTTGAAGCTAAGGGTATCAAAGAACACATATTTGAGAATCACTTGAATAAATTATTCAGGGACAATGTTCTGCGTGGCGAACAGACAAATTTTTCTGGTTTATTGGATACACTCAATTTTGACGCGAACTCCAAAGCCGTAAACAAGTTGTATGAACAACACGTATTAAGTTTAGGCGTCTTTGATGAAAGGATCTTTTTGGGTAGGTGGTTAATTTTAAATGTACTCAACTGTAAAAGATTTTCAGGAAATTGACTTCTCCTTTGACTCAGCGTTCTATATGTGTTATGTTTAAAGACTTGCAAAAATGAATTATTGTTTTAGGTGAAGACGCCAATGACAATATTGGTTCGCCAAGAAAGATGTCCAACGTCGGTGACTTGCACGAACAGTTCCAAACGAGGCGGCAGTCGGAAGGAGGAGTAAGTACATGCTGTAGAATAGTAAGTTAAGCCCAACTTTAAAATCGAATCATTTTTACACAAAGGTTTAACTCATAAATCTTTGTTTTTCCAGCAGATGCAGAACTTAGCGCCTCCAACTCCATTAACCGGTCGCAAATATCTTAGAACTAGGGATGCGTCCAATATTGCCCCGGTTTCCAGCGCGACACAAGGAGTCATTCGTCTTCAAGCTCTATTATGCGGGCGCCAAGGATCGCCGAGTGACGGTCTACTCGAAATTTTTAACAATTGTTCACGCGATGTGAAAATCTTAGTGGAGGCCAAAGTAATAGAGATCGGTGAACAATTTTGTGCGAAGTACACACAAAACGTAGATGGAGCAGAAAGTGGTTCTTTAGACTTTGGGAAAAAACGATTCTTTCTAGCGCAAACTCTTTTCTATAAACTTTTAGAGATGATTCTAAAAGAGGAAAGAAATAAGAAGCTGAATTTCGACATAACCGTAAGTTAAATAGAAATTGTATGTACTATTTACAAGCTTATATATTATATACGTGCTAGTAATTATATGAATATTTTATTCTTTCATTTTCAGAATCTAATGACGAATGAAGTGTTCCTACAGTGCCTTCTTGCATGTTGCCTGGAGATTGTAATTTACTCCTACAAAAACGAAGACAAAACGTTTCCCTGGATACTAAACGCCTTGAATATAGAGGCATATTATTTTTATAAAGTAATAGAAATTACCGTGAAGGTAGAGGAGCAATTATCTCGAGACGTGGTTAAACATCTGAACTGCATTGAAGAAAAAATACTGGAGTCTTTAGCATGGCAGAAGAGCAGTCCACTATGGCAAGCTATCGAATCGACACAGGGAGGTGTTCCATCATGTGAAGAAGTGTCGTTGCCCGGATCTGTAGATTCATTCGAGTCTAACGTACCAGGACATCCTCATTTGCGAAGAATTGCCCTCGATCGTGGTGCCCATTACGACGTACTACAGAGCCCTATTTCCTCTGCTTCAGAAAGGTTAGTACCTTGCTCAAAACTATTTAAGTTTGTTAAGGGAAGCATTTTTAATGAGTCATTCAAAGCTTATCAAATACCTCAATTTTGTTACTTTTAGATTTCAGTCACCTGTAGCTGCATCAGGCAGAAGTCATAGCATTCTCAGAGTTGGAGGACAAAGTTTGCTATCTCCCAAAGTATATGCACCATTGCCAGACCAAACATCTACACCAAAAACGAACATTAGCCCGACAAACAGAGAAGCAGCCAAACCACGACGGACAGGTTCTGTGGCACTGTTCTTCAGAAAATTCTATAACCTGGCAGCAGTTCGCATGCACGATTTGTGCACTAACTTGGCGATAAACGACGAAGATATAAAGAAGAAGATTTGGACAATCTTCGAGTACTCAATCAAAGAGGCAACTCACTTAATGAGAGACAGGCATCTTGATCAGATTCTAATGTGTGCAGTGTACGTGATCTGCAAACTGGTTAATTTTGCAAAGAATTCATTCACTGAGATCATGCGGTGCTATCGCCTCCAACCACAAGCAGAATCTCATATATACAGATCTGTATTGATAAATGAGATCTCGCGTAATGAAAATGATACTACCGCTGAAGCGGAAAACGGGTTTGCTGGACAAGTTAATAATGTTGCTCCACCGACTCCTTCAAATTTGGCAGGAACGTCGCAAACCTTTGGTACGGAAAAACGAGGAGATCTTATCAAATTCTACAACACGGTATATGTGCCACCAGTTACGGAATTTGCTAACAAATTGGGTTTGGTAAAGGGCAATCAACTGAACTTAACATTGAGTCCTTTACCAAGGGGCAAGTCGACTATAAACTCCCCATACAGGCGCGTTACAGGCAGTGTAACGACGAGAACATTGGATCCGAAGGCGTTTACGGCATCACCTGCACCTACTCTCAGCTACTGCTTGGGTCGTAGTCCAGCTAAGGTTAGACACTAAAAATATTTTATTGATTCTCTGACATTTTTTCTTTCCCCCAAAGTTTTCTATTTCAACTCGTCACTTTATTCTTTATTAACCGCCCAAATAAGTGGTAGTGTAGGTTTATCCATACACAAGATAAAAGCTTCTATTTCACTTTAGTTGTTCCTAAGAACTTTCCAAGGAAAATCCTATTTCAACTCGAACACCCTTGATTTTCAAGGTTTATGATTTTTTTTTTATTATGTATACTTGATCATTTTGTACCTTTTTATTAGACTTTATAAGACAGTTTAAATGCAAAATTAGTACGCACCTACTGTGTAGCGACGATAGCGCTACTATTTAGGGACTATTGGTTAGCAATTTTAATTTAAATCCAACATTGTGCTGTTTCTCAAGGCCAAAGAGGTACCCCATCCGGCGTATTATCAATTCAATATAACAGGCCTCGTATCGCGCAACTTTTTCTATTTTTTAAAGAAAGGGTGCGACTAGTCGACTTTTTTGGTTTTCTGACTAATTCGCTACTTAATTTCAATGTTAGTGATTGATTGTAGTTTTCCGCGCTTCATCCAGATGTAGTTTCCTCACTTCCGAAAGCGAGAAATGAGCATTTGATTTTCCGGATGAAAACCGAGAAACGGTAAAATAAATGACGGAACGGGTAAATATAAGGCAATCATATAAGGCTCGGGCCTCCCACTCGTTCCGAAAACATTGCCCTTGCCGTGAAAAGACATTGCTCTCCTCCTTGATATGCAATCTACTATTTAAAACGAATTATATGTAAATGAAGCTCCAATGTCAAAGAATCAGAAAATATTTATATATATATTTTTGGAAACAAAATTTACGACTTCTGTTAAGTCTTTTTCGAAGCATTTTTTTAGGGGCTCCGGGACTTGACAGCTAGCAGCCACAATTTTGAACCTAGAGCAAAATAAAAAATTTTCCGTTAATCTACATAAGAATACCTACAGTAGTACATATGGAAATGTAAAAATATTGATTTTTCCGAAAATGGCAGGCATTTGAAGTTAACAGTAGAATTTTCAGTGAAAAAATTCGTATAAACATGCTCATAAAACAAAAAGTTTTTAATTTATCGAAAATTCCGTATGTACTTCTTTGCGAAATGCAATTATACAGATGTGGTTCAAATTTGAAGTCGATCGGATAAAAATGGTTAAAGTTATTTGTCAAGTGCATTTGAAAAAAGCTGTTTCGAGAAAAATGCGTTTAAACTTGTATTTGCTGCCTTCGCTTGTTGCCACGTACATCAAGATTTGGCACCGAATGGGCATTTTTCATGCTATGGCCTCTCATCGGTGGAAAGCTTGTGGTAAAGAGTGGCCCAAATTTCCTTTTTCATGCCTTCAAAAGAGCTTGTATTTCTGCGTATAGCCAGTCTGTAGTATAGTACTCTACGAGCACGTCACACGCAGCCTCACGTTATACGTTCAAAATTGGTGAAAAAAAAAAAGAAAATTTTGCTGTAAATCGAATAGTATCTTATTTTTATTATGTTAAAGGATCGTTTAAGCCCAAAATAAATCGATTTTTTGAAAATTCGACTGTGGCCATACCCCTTAAGCCCCTTAGCATGAGCGTCTTTTGTCGCCATATATATGATAAGTCTGTGAAAATTTTTACGTTACTAAGGGGCCATTCAAGTTTTATGTCACGCTTTTTTCTTAAAATTCCCCTCCCCCCACTTGTTCACGCGTTGTCTGTAGTAAATGTATGTAACTTTAACATGGGGATCAGACTACAGCTGACTAGAAGTACTCGCATTTTCCTGGGCGTTTGGCTAGGGGAGAGGAAAGCTGCGGAAAACCTACTTCCCGAGTACAGCCGTTTGTCCTACTGTCGAGTTTGGATGTAGACACTCGATGTCTTAGAGTGCACACAGTCATCCTTGGCGTCAAACTTACCGCATGACATTATTTAGGGTGGATAAAAATATCGTCTGGCTATTCAAAAAAAAAAAATTGGAATTGTGCTCAGTGTTATCAATCATCTCCGTTGAAATATCGAAGGTCATTTTATATTTAAGATTTCAAAGTTAATGTTTCACAAATAAATTGAAAACCCGCTTTTCGAGAAAAACTGATTTGAAGCTGGAGAGAGCCATAAGCTCACTTGTTATAAATTTTGTCTTGAAATATAAAATGTACAGGTATGTTTAGCTGGCTCAACACTATTGAGGTATAGAGATGTAACCTATTTCATAATTTAGGGCTAATTTGGACCCCTATTCCCAACTTAGGGCTCTATTATTTTTTGTAAAAAATGGCTTATTTAGGGCTCTACGAATATTATACAAATTTCTAAAAAATGTCTCAACAAACCTACTAAAAATGAATAAAAAATGTCTTCTTACCCTATGTTAAAACTCATTTAGGACTCCCAGAAAATGATATTTAAACTACAAAAAATTGTTCAAACAATTATCGTTTAAACAAATTTACCAACAATTTATTTGTCAAATTTTATTTCCCTTGCATAATTTCAGGCTCATTTAGGGCTCCCGAAAGGTCGTCGGCCGGTAGTGGTCCGATTTTTCCTTTGCCCTTTTTGTTTGTCATATATTATATGGTATTGTACCACCTTAACGTTATAAAAAATACTTGAAGAAAACCATAAAACCCATTATTTTCCCTCGCATAATTCAGGGCTCGTTAAGGCAGGGTTCTACTTTGTCACGCGAAAAAAATGCGATTTTTTTGTAATTTTTTTTTTAAACATGAAGAAAGATATTGATGTAGGGTTTGTTGTGTCTGATAAATATACTCTTAAATTACATTAAAAAATGTTCTTTAGTTTATTTTATGCGCTCTATATATATTTAAATGGCACTTTCCTCAAAACCACGTTTTTACCGCTTGCTGAAAAAATCTCCGAAACTACCAAATCGATTGGTCTGAAATTTATACCACATATTCTATACATATACATCAACCGGTGGTAGTAGATTTTTTGATTTACAAGCAAAGAAAACAAAATGGCGGCAATTTAAAGAAAAAAAAAGAATTTTTTTTTGTTGCTTTTTTTGCAAAAAAAGTAATAGTAAATTTTTTTTTATATGAATCTGCTACCACCGGTTGATGTATATGTATAGAATATGTGGTATAAATTTAGACCAATCAATTCGTTAGTTTTGGAAATTTTTTCAGCAAGCTGTAAAAACGTGGTTTTGAGGCAAGTGACATTTAAATATATATAGAGCGCATAAAATAAACTAAAGAAAATTTTTTAATGTAATTTAAGAGTATATTTATTAGGCACAACAAACCCTACATCAATATCTTTCTTCATGTTAAAAAAAAAATACAAAAAAATCGCATTTTTTTCGCGCGGACAAAGTAGAACCCTGCCTTAAGGACTAATTTGGGCCCGCTGTCCCAAATTTAGGGCTCCATTATTTGAAAAAATGGTGTTCGGGCTAGCTTAATGTTAAGCTGGCCGAACAGTGCTGTAAAACGTCCTAAAATGATTTTAAGAAAAATTCACCTTATACAGTAATCTACGGTTCGTTTAGGACTCTAGGAATATGATTATCGAAATTACAAAAAAAAAAAGAATTTAAACACTTTTTGTTTAAACAAATGTACTAAAAATTAATTAAACAAATCTCTTTTCTTACGCTATTTTTAAGCTCATTTAGAGTTCCCTGAATATGATATTCAAACTTTGAAAAAATTGTTCAAACAATGATTGTTTAAACAAAATTACCATTCCAAATTTTCTTACCCGGGACAGGAAAAGTGAAGAAAATTCTATTTTTCTGGAAAATCTCTCACTTTGTTGCTTATTATTCAGTATTTTATTACCTCAGAACTTATACTACGGGCTCAAATTAGTCCCTAATGAGTCCTAAATTATTCGAGGGGAAATAATGGGTTTTATGGATTTCTTCACGTATTCTTTATAACGTGAAGGTGGCACACCATATATAACAAAAAAAGGCAAAGGAAAAATCGGACGACTTCCGGTCGATGATATGTCAGGAGCCCTAAATGAGCCTGCAATTATCCAAGGTAAATGAAATGTAGAAAATAATTTTTTAATAAATTTGTTTAAACCATAATTGTTTTAATAATTGAGCTAAATAAGCCTGAAATTATGCAAGGAATATAAAATTTTAAAAATAAATTTTTGGTAAATTTTTTGAACAATTGTTCAGACAATTTTTTTAAAACTTCAAACCTATTCGCTTAGTTCTAAGTGAGCCTTAACATAGGGTAAGAAAAGAGATTTTTTCAGTTAATTTTTAGTACACTTGCTTAAACAAAAATTGTTTCAACTCTTTTAATTTTGATTAGCATATTCCTAGAACAATGTTGGTCCAGCTTAACGTTAAGCTAACGCAAACACCATTTTTTACTAAAAATAATAGAGCACTAAATCTGGGAATAGGGGCCCAAAAAGCCCTAAAGTATGAAATAGGTTACATTTCTATACCTCAATAGTGTTGTGCCAGCTTAACATACGTGTGTCATAAAAACGCGAATATCTCCTGAACTACGATTGACAAAATGGGCCCTTTTCTGGCGGAATGTCACATATTTATATCCTGTTTTCAAGGAAATTCCTCTTTTTCTCGGTTTTCCGCTTAAATGACAACTGAATTAATAGAAACCAATAAGAAAGGCCAACTATTTTTGGTTAAAAGTTAATTTTTTTTTTTACTCGAAAAGTCTACTGTATCTTTGTTGGCCTCTTTTGAATTGAAAAGTCCCTTATCATTTTTTGGTAGCGAATTCATCTCTTCTGGTTAAAAAATTCTACTATTTGTTTGAAAATGTAATTATTTTGTTGAAAATTCAACTATTTTCTTGAAGTCATATTTTTTTTGTTGTTAAAACTTAATTATTTTTATTTGAAAAGTCTAGTATTATACTTTAGGTTCAGAATTCATCTCTTTTGGTTAAAAATTCTACTATTTGATGCAAAATTTCATTATTTTGTTGAAATTGAATTTTTTTTTTTAAAGTAATTTTTTACGTTCAAAAATTCAACTGTTGAAACTTCATCTTCTGGTAGAGAACTCATCTTTTTTTGATGAAAATTAATCTCTCATGGTTGAAAGTTAATTCGTTTTAATTAAAGAGTCTACTATTATATTTTTGGTCCAGAATTCATCTATTTTGGTTGAAAAGTATACAATTTTGTGTAAAATATAATTTTTTTGTTGAAATTTCATACTATTTTCTTAAGGAGTCATATTTTTTTGCCGAAAGGGGTAATTTTTTTCATTTGAAAAGTTTGCTCTATTACATTTTAGATTCAGAATTCATCTCTTTTGATTCAAAATTTTACTATTTGGTGGCAAATTTCATTATTTTGTTTAAAATTCAACTATTTTCATAAAAAGACATTTTTTTTTTTGGTTAAAAATTAAACTGTTTTGTGGAACATTCGCCTGTTTGGCTTAAAAATGCAACTATTTAGTTGAAAATGCAACTGTTTTGGTTGAAGTTTAATCTTTTTTGTTCAAAAATTCGATAATTTGCTTAAAGATTCAACTATTTGGTTAAAAATTCCACTTTTTTTGTTTAAAATTCGTTTTATTTGCTTCAAATCTCAACTATTTGATTGTAAGTGCAACTGCTTGGTTGAAGATTAATTTTATAGGTTGAGAATTTATCTTTCTTCGTTGAAAATTAATTTTTGTGGTTGAAAAATCATCTTGTCCGGTTTAAAAGTTAAATATTTTCTCCACTGTTTTGTTAAAAATGTAATATATTTTGACTTGAAATCCTAGGATAAAAGAATTTACTCCCCTATTTTCTTGAAAAATTATCCTGTTTCTCCTGTTTCGAGAGTATTTTGGCCTGTTGAGTCTGAAATCTCTTCTAAAATAATTTATATTCTATATTTTACCCTGGAGAAACCGGGAGATAGAGTGAAATTATTTTTTAAAGTTTAAGTGGCCACTTGTTCGTTAAATTCAGTGAAAACACGAGCGAGACGTATATCACGAACTGATACCCATCCCACGATATACATGTTTTCTTTACTTTATGCCTAAGGTTGCTTATACTTATGGATCTTTGTTGTATAAGCTGCCTGCAAATTCTGGTTAAGTGGACAAGTAATTTCGACGATGGAGACTCTTCAGCCTTTTTTCGTTACGCAACACGATGTCGGATCGATTGGCTCGGATAAAGTGATCCGTCTGGATAGTTACTCCCCAGTATTATTATTATTATTATTATTATTATACCATTAAGCCATTTAGTGAAATAGGTATATAGGTATGAGGTAGATCAGTAAATGGGTATAGGGTAGATGGGTATATAGGTGTTAGGTGTAGATGATTTAGATTGATCTGGAGTTCTCGTGTTATTTATATAAATGACACGTTCACTCCGCAACACTGCTCCGACCCAGGTTGCTGATCAATCTCTCTAGCGATCACCCCAAGTGAGGAGCCTCACAAAATTGTTATGTATGGTTTCCCACTTGGGCCCATTAGTATCCAAGGTCTTTGTTTCAGGCATCATTCACTCTATTGTCACTCTGTTTATAAACTATTTGTCGCCACACATTTCTGTCCTGGCATACTACTCTAGCTTCATTCACGTCCATGCATTTTTTCATGCAGGCTCTTGTATTTCTATGGCTTCTTATGTCTCTTCGTATTAGTGTCTCATTCACAGATTCTAACCATTCTTTCGGCGGTCTACCTCTGGGCATTCTGCCATTTACTTTACCTTTATACACTTGCTTGGTCAGTCGTTCATCTTCCATTCTTTCAAGATGTCCGAACCACCTTAGCTGATTTCTTTCCCATATGTCAACTAGTGTCTCCCCTGTACCACATTCTTTGAGGATTGTCTCGTTTTTTTCTTTGTCCATCAGTGTTTTCCCGCATATTATGCGCAGAGGTTTCATGCCGATCGCGTTGATTTTACTCCTGTCCTTTTCTTGACAGGTCCATGTCTCGCTACCGTATAGTACAGTCGGCACGAAAATAGAGTTATGATGGCCATTTTAGCTTTTTTTGATATGTTTTTATTTGTTAGGATGGACCCTGCTCTACCGATAACCTGCTCACCCTTATTTATGCGCCTATCTAATTCCCCATCTATTTTTCCGTCGTTAGTGAATAGACTACCTAGATATACGTACTTGTCAACTTGTTCTAATCTCTCATCATTTAGGACAATGTTGCATATTGTTTTCTCATTTTTTCCCTCAAACACCATGACTTTCATTTTATTCACGTTAATTTTGAGGTCCATGTTCTTCATGCTTGTATTAAGTTTATTCAACATTCTTTGCAAGTCTTCGACTGATTCTGCCATAACAATCTTGTCATCTGCGAAAGCCAACCCACGTACTTTGACGGTTTCGAGATCTACACCTTTTTCGTCGAAGAGGGCAGTTCTAAGACACTTATCCATGAATATGATAAAAAACCACGAGGACATAACGCATCCTTGCTTCACACCTTGCATAATATCGAACCAGTCACTCAGTTTCCCATTTACCCTTACACTCGCTTTGCTACCTGTATATATTGTTTTTATTGCTTGTAGGAGCCCTCCATTCACTCCATACTCTTTAAGGACTTCCCAAAGTTTACTTCTATTTACCGAGTCGAATGCTTTTTCTAGGTCAATAAATGCACAGAAAACTTTCTTTCCTAATCTCAAGCTTTTTTCTGTGATCTGTCTTAGGCTAAATATCTGATCTGTACATGATCTTCCTGGCATAAATCCACATTGGACTTCCCATATCTTCTCTTCTGTAATTTCCATTACCCTACGAATAAGTATTTTTGAGTATATTTTACTTACGGTACTTAGTAGGCTGATACCTCTGTAATTACTGCAGTTGCTTTTATCTCCCTTTCTTTTATATATTGGTACAATAATCGCCTTTCTCCAATCGTCTGGGACTTCTCCTGTCTCGAAACATAAATTTATTTATTCGCACAACCTGTGAGGTATGTACTCGCCACCGTATTTAAGCATTTCAGCGCTAATATTGTCTATACCCGCAGCCTTACCGTTTTTCAAGTTCTTAATTATATCTCTGACCTCAGTGACACAGACTTTTTCAATTGGGTTTTCTAGTGCATTATGATCTATGTCGCAGTTTTGTTGCCCTATATCTTCACCTCCTAATAGTTCTTTAAAAGAGTCTTTTAAAGCGTCTACTATCCCGTCTATATCATATAGCATTTCGCCTTTACTGTTTCTCATGCTAGCAAACTCTGTACTTTTACTTTCCTTCAACTGTTTATATAATAGTTTCATAATTCCTTCAAAGCAGTTTTTTATTTTGTTCTTTTCTTCTGTTCTGATTTTCTCTTTACTCTCTTTGACTAGTCGTTTAACCGCAATTTCATCGTTCCACCACGCATCGCCATACTTTCTTCCTACAACCGCCGTACCACATACTTCGGTCGCAGTTTTGACAATGATATCCCGTAACAAAGTCCACGCGCCCTCTATATCTTTATTGCTTATAAGCGCTTCCCACGTTGCCCTATCTATGCGTTCAGTTAACCTCTTTCGAAACTCTGTTTGCACTTCTTGTCTCTGTAAATTTTCAATTTTTATTCGTGTTTGTTTCGTTTTCTTTGTTTTCTTTGTTCTCCATCCCCGCCCTAAGTTTATTTTGCAGACTAAAAGGTAATGATCAGAATTGCATTCGGAACCCCGCATGACTCTTGTATCTTTAACTAGTTCTCTTAATCTTTCATCCGCAATAACAAAATCAATTATGCTGTGGCTATTTCCTTTGCGCCAGGTGTACATGTGGATCATTTTATGTCTAAACCAGGTATTTGTAATAAATATGCCCTTTTCTAAGCATAAGCTAACTAGCTTTTCCCCGTTATAATTTTTCTTGTTGTATCTCCAAAATTACCTAGCACCCTTTCTGTATCTGTATCCTGACGTTGGACACCGACCCATCCATTCATATCTCCTAGCAGAATTATTCTTTCACCTTGATCGCAAATACTTATTGTATCATTTAGAGTGCCCCAGAAGGCGTCCTTAACTTCCCTCGAATCGCTATCAACTGGTGCGTAGCGCGCTACGATAAATAATCTTCTGATTCCTACCTTCATTCTAGCCCATAGCAATCTGGGTGATACAAAATTATGCTCTATGAGATGATGACTTGCTTTTTCATTCATAATTAAACCGACCCCTTGACTACGATGCGATTCGCTATCTACTCCTGACCATGTTTCACAACCGCCTTCCAACACCCCATTTTCTATGTTTCTAAATTCGCAACCCTTTTTCTTTGTCTCAGGTACACAAAGAATATATAGTTTCCTTACATGCATAGTTTCTCGTAGTTCTCTTATCTCAAGATCATTCACTCCTCTAGCATTCCAAACACCCAGTCTCCATTCATCGCCCGAAACACGTCCTTTACGTTTACCGTGTGCATGCCTTTGGTCAATCCGAGTTTCAGTCCATTCCGAGGCTACTTTATTGTTTGTATTATTCATGTTTAGATTGTACTCTCAACTATCACCTGTATGCGCGAGATTTGTTTTGCGAGTCGAAATCATGTCCGAATTAAGCAGTGATTTGTCTTATGGTGGAGTCAAGCTGTAACGTCAGTCCCACCAAAACTTCTGTTGTTGGGGGGGCGGGGGGATAAGGACATGAGAAAGGAAGCCGAGAGTCTCAATAGGTGGGTGATTTATGCTGAGAAGGTCACCAGCCTTAAGCAGCGTTTTATTAGATAGGAGTTGATATGCTTCCATTTGCCGATTGAATAAATCTGCACACATAAAAAGAGTTTATAGAAAAATAATGAAAATTTTTGAAACTTTATATTTTGTGTTTAGTTCTTTCCCCATTTTCAAATAAACGACTGACTTCTCAGAGTACTACAGACCGACTGATTTTTGAGGACAAAGGCTTGCTATTTAAGTGGGTCTCCGCCTTGTCTTCAGAGATCTTCTTCACTTTTGAGAGGTAATTTAGAAAAATAGAGGGATTAAATAGCGTGTTTTCGAAAAAAGCTAATTGAAAAGTAATCGCGCAAAAATCGACCGGTTTACTGGGCAGTTAGGATTTTTATTCATTGGAAGTAAGAGAGTCGACTGATCTCTAGCACGTAATATTTGAGACTAACCGAGGAAATTGCCCTTTTTGTGTATTGTGTCAAGTGGTCCCACATGTATTCGTTTGAGGAATAGAAAAAGAAGAGTCTAGACTCCATAAAATTCTACGAATTTCCTTTAAACGCTGTATCAATTGGAAAATTCGTTAAAATCGTTTAAGATATCACAAAAAACATGAAGATTCACTGAAATTAGGGAAGATTTCAAATATACCAAAAGTCACTGAAATATCGTGAAATTTCTCAATTCTTTCAAATTCGACAAGGAGTTATTATAGAATTATATATATAAAATTTCCTCCTGAGATTCAAAACGTCCCAAAAAATTCCCGGGAGATATTTACAAATTCTCTCAGAGCATTTGATTCAAATAAACAGCCGCTTGTAATATTTTAAAACAATGAGCACTCTCAACCAAGGTGAACGGATATTTGTTCAAAATAGTTCAATTTATGGCATATAAAGAGTATAACACCCCCCCCCCCCGACAGGAAAATAGTTCAATTTCGAAAAATGATTAATTTTACAATCTATTTTTGAAAGTAAAAGTGATGGCTTAGCTTGTTATTTTTCCGCCTTGTCTTCAGAGATCTTCTTCACTTTTGAGAGGTAATTTAGAACAATAGAGGGATTAAATAGCGTGTTTTCGAAAAAAGCTAATTCAAAAGTAATCGCGCAAAAATCGACCGGTTTACTGGGCAGTTAGGATTTTTATTCTTTGGAAGTAAGAGAGTCTAGTTTTCGTTTTCTAAAATAGGCTTGGGAATGTATCTGTAGAAAAGGCATTCATTATGTTAAGAGTTAGTTAAGTTTAAGGCAAGTTGTCGATGTGCATTGTCCGCTACATAATTCCTAGATAACAATATGTTCGCACAGTAACGGCACGGTGTCTGCAGGCGCTGCAGGTACATTTGCAGGCCGCAAAAGCAAAACGTCAGACAGATGCGGGTCCAGATGCGGCTCAATACGCACCGAGGTTTGTCAGCACAGTGTGCTGGTACCATGTCATATGAAATGCGCAAAGTGTTTACATTATGCACTCCTTAATTTAAAAAGGGACGGGGTTAGTGGGAGGGGAAGGGGAATAATTTAAGGTGTTGCTTGAATTAAACTAAAAAATATATTTTAAACATTTTATTGTATAGCTATATAGTTACATGTTTCCCGTGACAGAATAGAGGATGTGGATTAGAAACAATTTAAACAGATTCACTTAATATAAATTCTTTGTATTTTATAAGAACTATTCGAATAGCCAGCAGATTAAGTATCAGTATAATAAGTATTAATAAGTATAAGTAAAATTTTAATAAGTATTAGTCAAAAGGTAAATTTTTTTGGTTTCAAGTTTCGGAATTTTCAGATACAATGTATCAGAAAATAATATCAGAAAAATCTATTAAAAAAGAATTGCTGAAATTAAATAATTGGATGAAATGATTTTGTTTCATGTGTTAAGGCTGTAGGACTCAAGCTCTAACCTCAAAACTCAATCATCTTATTTTACTAAATAAATACTCGAATTTAATATTTTTTAGATACCAAGCACTACACCCTTTTTTAATATGCAGGGAATCATATTTAAGTCCCTCCCATTTATTTCGTTCCGTGAATTATTGCCGCAGCTGTTTCGGAGTCCCCCTGGTGGAAAGGCCCGTGGGGTCGAGAGAGGGTAGACTGTTTACGTTCTGAGCGTGCATTTAGGAGCATGCCCGAATCCGGACCTAAAAGGGATTCCCAATGTATAAGTGATAGAAGAGCGTAATGCAGAGGAAAAAACTCCTTACGTTAATAATTTGTGATGTCTTGTGGCGTCCTGGAAATTTGTTTGAATATGTCGACAAAAAAGGTTACGTGTATTAAACTTGATCTTTGTACTAACCTCAGATGTGTGACTCCGAAGCATATCTATTTAGAGTACGTTTAATAAAATTAAGATTTATAGTTTCTGCTGTAAAAATCGATTAAACGAACAGACAATGCAAGAGATGTGACATGTATCACGCCATGAACTGCGGGAACAACAATGTGTGTCTCGGCTGCGCGTTACGTGCTGCGCGCATATCAACATTCAAGCGGCAATTTCCGAGTGCAACTTTTATTTGCACGTGCTGCTGACATAAGGAGATCTCACATTTATTTCCGCACTATTTTTGTCGCGAAGAAACCATTGCGTATAAAATTTTAAAAATGAAGCATTTTTAATTATTTTGATAAAAATTGAACATTTAGGATACTCACCAGGCTGAATTTTGCGAAGTCTTTATAGAATCAGAGAAAGATATTGGGAAACAAATAAATTAATTTGTACTATTTTTAGGCTTTTTGAAAAAATATACTTTTCTGCTAAAAATAATATTTTTGGTTGAAACAAAACCTAACTTAACATTGACGTCATATTATTGTACAATAATAATAAATTTTCGAAATTTAAGTACGAATAGCCTCTTTTTTAAGAACTCGCTATTCGTATCAATAAAAAAACCGGCTATTCGTACAGAAATTTCGGTACGAGCATTGTCACGGGGATAATAAAAACAATAAAGTTTCTGATCCTATATATGAGCGCAAAGTGTCAGCAATGCTCATGTTTGCGTTCTGCTGACTGTGCATGAATTTTGTGTTAGCGTAACCTGATGCTGTAATGCGCCCGCACGATTGTTATCTGGGATTATGTCTGTGCTTGTATTCTCTTTCTGAGCGATTACGAGATAACCAACAATAAGTGCTCGATGGATTCGTTGGTATCTACACACAATTAGCACTTGTCAATCACGTCTTGATGTAACACTTGCTTCCGACAATTTCTGGTGCTGAAAACTCTGTCCTGAATCGCTATTACGAATCGCTCCGTTTCTAGAAACAGGATGGCAGCTTTTTGTTTCCATTGCGTTTCTAATTCCTTCCTGGTTTCTATCTTGATATTCAAGACCTCCTCTGAGGGCAAATTCGAGGGCGTGTGGTCGATATCCGCTTTACATATGGTTTTGTAGAGCACATCTCCGTTGATGTTGGTAATAGTCTCCCAACTGTATAGCTTGTGTCTCACACAGTTGCTTGACATCTGCATGGCCCTTACCCCCTCTATGTCGTGGTAGAACTACCCTTTCAATCGCCGAATTACTGTGGTGCATTCCATGCTGGGTCAATTGGTCATTTTAACGCGGATGGTTCTGTTTGATGAGCCCAAAAGAATACGTGAGGATAGTGATGACATAGTTGTTGACAGTGCCGGATAAACGAATTTGGGACCCCTATAGGCCATGACTCTCTGTGGGACTCCCCTCTCCCTTTTTATAAAATGTTAAGACCAACCGTTAGTATGAAATCATTTTTCAATAACTAATAGATAAACTGAAGTAGATTACTAAAATATGCATATATTTTATTAACAATAAATACAATTATACATTGTAGTTTGCAGTAATTACATAAATATACTACTTTAATTGCGTTTTCTTGCCTTCAGTTGTGAAAATATTTGTATTATTTCGTCATAATTGATTAAATTTACAAGGTCTGCTTTCGCTGAGAAGAAAGCTAATGCAGATAGGCCTTCGTCGCTAATTAAATGTCTTAAATAATTCTATAGCCACTTTAATACAGAAAAAGAACGCTCGCCGGATGCATTGGTAGATAAAATACATAAGTAAATGCGAAGTGCAATTTCCAGATTAGGATATAAATTCATCAAACATTTCTTAGCAATTATCTGTAAGATCGTACTCGTCGAATATTCTTCGGCTAATTGCTCTTCTAAATCGTTATTGTACACTTTAATTGGATCGTTAGCCTTCTCTCTTATTTCATTATCCGATAGTGTTTCTAACTGATTTATAAAGCGAAAATTACCGTCGATCTCTCTGTAGGCATCACTTACCCTCAATAACTCTGCTGCAAGTCTGTCAATAGTCTTTGATTTTCTTCTCGATATTCTGCGCACTGAGTCAATCTTTTTCCTTTCACTTGATAAAAGTCAAATTTATTTCGTAGACTCGCAATATGCAGAGCTAAAGAATCATATTAATCAATTACATCACACAGTTCAGTAGTATTATCTTGTAAAAATTTATTAGTCGCGTCAAAGCGTTCTGAAACTTCATTCCAAAGTACCGTGAGAATACCGATTTCGAGTTTGAAAATTCTAGATATAAACCGAGAGCTTCTGACCTTACTTCTGTTTTTTCTAATGGATCATGCGCTATTTTTAACCCGGTTTCCGCGAAATATTGGTAAGGTTCTTTCAGTGCATGACTAACATCTGACCTAGATGACCACACCGAGTCCCCGAAATGCGTTTTGGTACCAATCTAACTCTATTTTTCTCGAGTTTTTCTATTAACCTGTTCCACATGAGAGTAGAAGCGCTGAAAAATACATATGGGCGTTTCCACGGAAGGTGTCATTTTTTTCTCACCGTGATATTATAGTCAAACCTGCACTTAAAATACAATTTGTATTACATAAAAATGTACAGACATACTCCCTGAAATAGGAATAAAAGTTTACAGGCATTACAGAAAGATATAACAGATCATAGTTGGACAAAATCCCAAAAATATACCTGTGTAATATTTGTCACCAGCTACAAAATTAATGCTTTGCATGCTCACAGTTTTTCTGCGCACTGCTTGGAAATTCTGAGAAAAATCATGATAGTTCAACAAAAAATCTTAATGCTGTGTCACCGCTTTTACAATTCAAATTTCCGCTCCAAGGCCTGTAGTTGTGGAAAGTGCGCGCAACTACCCAGGTCAAAAATATTACGATTTTCTATTAGATTTAGATCGCCAACAGACACCATATAAAGGAAAAAGATGTGCTTCTAAAATGATCGAAGTATCACATTCAAATATCGAAAATTTTGAATTTGACGAAAAAATGTCCCCAATATCACCGTACTTTACTCCAAGAATATTTGGAGCACACTTTTCTATGCTCATGGAAATTAAGCAGTATGTTGGGCCGAAGAAGTTTACCATGGATAAAGTTAATATCGCAGTGGGCGCAAAAGTTATGTCCAATTTAAGGCTAAAATGTCCACTCCAAAGCGAGGGGTTAACAACTCATGAAGTCAGGTGTACACCTTCTCTGAAGTCACTGGCGTGAAGTCACTTGAATTCACGTATAGAGACTGAAATCACTTGAAGTCAGTGTACACTCCATCGGTCGAGTTGTGAACCCCTCGCTCCAAAGTTTCAGAAAATATGTCCGCTCCAGTGCCAGCAGCTGTAAAAATCGCGCGCATCAAGATAGGATTACATTTGTTGGCAATTTAGCTGTATTTCGGTGCCCAAAAAACGTCCCCACAAGGAAAATTGTGTGCCTAAAAAATGATGTGCATTTCGTAAAAATCAAAGTTAAAATATGTATATAAATGGCTTTTCTTCAAAAGTTACATGCCAACATAAAAATGTTGTTCTATAAAAAAGTTCTATTCTATTGAAAGGAATAACTTTTGTCTAAAACTTTTTTGAAAGAAATTAGAATATTTTAAAATGAGCTGCTGATAATAAAAAGTGGAAATATCTCGCAGGTGAGTAAAACGCAGCTATAGAAAAGTGCCTAAAAAAATTGGATATAATTTCACGTCTGTAAAAAGGAGTAATAGAACATTGGCAGTAAAAAGTAGACAACGGTTTTTCGGCCCCCACCACTTTCCCATCTGGGAGCCAGACATGCAAACGTAGCGTGTCGGTGAGACGGCTCTGTCACGCGTTACGTCGGCCATCCTCGTGTAAAGCCGAAAATGCACGAGCACGAACCCGAGGCTCGGGCTGAGCCGAGCTCGCCCGACTTCACGATTCGGTTTGTTGGTTATTAGAAGGTTTGGGTTGATTTTTGTTTTCAAAAATTCACAGCCAAAGCAAAGACTCCAAATACATTTAATGAAGTCTTGAAATATTTAATGATTATGTCTTTCAGGAATTCTTATGGAATGTTTTAGAAGAGCTAATTCTACAGAGAATACATTATAGGACACTAGAGGTTTATAAAGTTCAAATATATTGAATATTGTATATGGGATTTCAAGATTAGGGTAACAATATCTATCACTTTCAAGTGGTTTCATTTTTCATTATAATTAATTTTATAATAAATTTTACAATACATTTTATAATAAATTTAATAATAAATTTTATAATAAATTTTACAATAAATTTTATAATAAATTTTCTAATTAATTTTGCTTCCTCATAAAGGAAGCTTTGTAATGGTAACATTTTTCACAAATTTTTAATTCATTTAATTAAAATCTCTCTAATTTAAAAATTTCTAATACAATGTTCTAAGCAATTGTCCGGATGTTTGTGTGTGTGTTTGTGTGTGTGGATGTGTGTGTGGATGTCACACTTTTTGTGAACACGATAACTTGAAAACGGTTGCAGATAAGTTGATGAAATTTGGAGAGCTTATTTGTCTCACTAATATTTTGAAACTGACCGCAGGATTTCTGAAAATATTTATTGCATTTTTTTTAAGCACTCAATAATATTTTAAAAATCGGTTTTTTATAGTAAAACTTTTTTCATTAACATAATTTAAAGTTGATGCAAGAACAGAAAAGATGTGTTGATTCGAGTCGAATCAATTGACCTATAATATTAATAAATTTTATTGAAGAGTAAGGAACTATGGTGATGCATAATATTTGAAAATACGGTTTTTTATGATAAAACTTTTTTCATTAGCATAATTCAGAGTTCATGCAAGAATATAAAAGATTCCTTGGTTCGAGTCGAATCGATTGACCTATAATATCAATACATTTTATTGAAGAGTAGGGAAGTTATGGTAATTTATATATTTTAAAAATCGGTTTTTTATAGTAAAACTTTTTTCATTAACATAATTCAAAGTTGATGCATGAACAGAAAAGATGTTTTGATTCGAGGCAAATCGATTGACCTACAATATTAACACATTTTATTGAAGAGTAGGGAACTATGGTGATGCATAATATTTGAAAATACGGTTTTTTATAATAAAACTTTTTTCATTAGCATAATTCAGAGTTCATGCAAGAATATAAAAGATTCCTTGGTACGAGACGAATCAATTGACCTATAATATCAATACATTTTATTGAAGAGTAGGGAAGTTATGGTAATTTATATATTTTGAAAATCGGGTTTTTATAGTAAAACTTTTTTCATTAATACAATTTAAAGTTGATGCAAGAACATAAAAGATTTGTTGATTCGAGTCAAATCGATTGACCTATAATATTAATAAATTTTATTGAAGAATAAGGAAGCTATGGTAATGTATAATATTTGAAAATACGTTTTTTTATAATAAAACTTTTTTCATTAGCATAATTCAGAGTTCATGCAAGAATATAAAAGATTCCTTGGTTCGAGACGAATCGATTGACCTATAATATCAATAAATTTTATTGAAGAGTAGGGAAGTCATGGTAATTTATATATTTTGAAAATCGGTTTTTTATAGTAAAAATTTTTTCATTAACATAATTCAAAGTTGATGCATAAACAGAAAAGATGTTTTGATTCGAGGCAAATCGATTGACCTACAATATTAACACATTTTATTGAAGAGTAGGGAAGTCATGGTAATTTATATATTTTTAAACTCTTTTTTTATAGTAAAAGTTTTCTTATTCTCATAATTTAAAGTTGATGCGAGAATAGAAAAGTTGTGCTGATTCAAGACGAATCGATTGACCTATAACATTGATACATTTTATTGAAGAGTAAGGAAGCTTTCGTAATGCATAATATTTGAAAACGCGGTTTTTTATAGTAAAACTTTTTTTATTAACATAATTCAAAATTGATGCAAGAGCGGAAAAGATTTCTTGATTCGAGGCAAATCGATTGATCTATAATAATAATAATAATAATAATAATAATAATAATAATAATAATAATAATGTGGCGACCCCATCGCCCGAGAGCTCCTGCTCTTGCAGTCAGCCGCGTTGCTTTGGGCTAACTCCCCAATGCAACGAATTATGCGGTTACGACACAAGTATCGCGCAGTGCCACCCACAATAGGCCTCTCTCGGATGGAGGCCATGGTTCAGTTGGGAGTGGCAATAGGAACGAACCGAGGCGACGACCAGGCAATGACCCCGGACAAACGCGAGAACATCGATTTAAATGGTCGGACCAACTCAGGAGGGACCTTATTACCTGTTGGCAAAGAAGCTCACCGGCGCGGAGAGGATTCATGAAGAGGTTGCATGACCGTTGGGGCAATATGCACCCGGGATATGCTCATAAAACGCCTCAGTATTTGAGAGATCAGGTATCCTTCTTGCGAAAAAACGGATATGAAGCTGTTTATCAACAGGAAGAGGAGCAACATCCTCCAGCGAACATTCCACCCGTTCCAGCAAGACCACCTTTGCAGATAGCCGATAATGTCAACATGAGAATTAGGAGATCTATCCACCAAAAAGTCTTCCTCAGGATGGACAAATTAGCTGAAGCTAATACTGCTCTCCGCGATTTGCTCCCCGAAGATGTTAATCTCTGGAATCTGAACTGTGTAGTTTACGAGAAGGCGGTCTCCCTGCTTAGCGACGATAGAAGTAACGAAACTTCGGTACGTCTGAGTAAGACACGCGAGCGTATTGCACAGCTTCAGTTCAAAATTGAAACGGCGAGACGGCATGCATCAAATGTTCAGTGCGTGATTAGCTACATAACAGCAAATAAAAAGTTCACTCCAAAAGTTAGGGCACTTGCTCGAAACTTGAGGAAAGCAAATCAGACGCTGAACAAGTGTAAACTGTCGACCATCAAGCAGCACTGGACGCAAAAAGTAAGATCTCTTTCAACAGCGAAACAGCGCCTTGAACGGCGAGTTAAGTGGATTCAGGAAAATTCCACCTTTTCTACTAATCCTTCCCGTCTGTTCAATAAAGCGTCATGTGTAGTTAAAAATCCGCCTAGTCGAGAAGAGATTCAAATCTTCTGGGAGCAAGTATATGGAGATACTTATCAGCTAAATGAAGACGCTTCCGATATATCACTCTTTCGTAACTTTTGCCAAAGGCAAAGGTTACAAGATCCAGAGGAAGAGTGTCCACTAATTACTGCTGAAGAAGTGAAGAAAGTTATCGCTAGAACTAAGAACTTTTCGGCGCCAGGGCCAGATAAAATCAACAACTTTTGGTGGAAGAAGTTTACTTCTACGCACCAACATCTAGCTCGTATATTTACTACTTTCTTAAACGGAGAACAACCCGTCCCGCAGTGGCTAGTGGAAGGACGCACGGTATTGATCCCTAAGGCCGGAGATTTGTCATGTCCAAAGAACTACAGGCCCATAGCTTGTTTAAACACCAGCTACAAGCTATTCACTGGCATCCTCAAAGAGAGGATATTGACATCTATCGAGCCGGTATGGAGTGCAATAGTCGAACAACGTGGATGCAAGAGAGGGCAGGCAGGTTGCAGGGAGCACCTGTTAATAGACAGGTGTATTACCCAGGACTCGATCAGGTATCGACGCAATCTGTCCATGGCTTGGATTGATTACCGTAAGGCATTCGATAACACGAACCATGAGCTTCTTATCAAGCTCCTTGAGTACATGGAGGTGCATCCAAAAATAGTGAGATGCATAGAAGAGCTTATGCTCTTGTGGCGGACAAGATTTGTCATAACATCTGAC
>CAKNXH010056294.1:49230-71992 GCA_932178445.1 Andricus quercusramuli
AGGGGGGTCTTTCAAGGAGACTCTCTAAGTCCGATACTTTTCTGCATCTCCCTCTTGCCTCTATCTATTGTGCTCCGAGGCAAAAGCTCTGGATACCTATGTGGCCCGCCGAACAGAAGAGAATATAAGTTCAACCACCTTTTATACATGGACGACCTTAAACTCTTTGCTTCCTCAAAAAAGGACCTTAACATCCTTGTAGATGCGGTAAATAGGTATTCTAAAGCGATTGGCATGAGCTTCGGACTGGACAAGTGTGCCTGCGTCCACCTACACCAAGGAAGACTAGAAACTACATCATCCAGTGACGATCAGGATGTTCAACTCATAGGCGGAAATACCATTCAACATCTTGGTATTGGAGATACATATACATATCTTGGAATACAGCAAGCGGAAACCCAAAATGTTCATAACTTGAAAACGGCCCTTGGAAAAAGGTATCGCCATATTCTCAGAAAAATGTGGGCTTCCGAATTATCTGGAAAGAATAAGATCCAGGCGACCAATATGCTGGCCGTTCCTATACTGCTCTACACGTTTGGTGCAGTAAAATGGAACGTCGATGAGTTAAAACAACTTGATCGAAGCACACGCAAGATGATGACAATACAACGAAGTCTTCATCCTAGATCTTCCGTACCTCGAATATATTTCCCTCGCGATAAAGGGGGTAGAGAATTGCTAAGCTTAGAGTGTCTTCATCGAAGAACGGTTCTGGCTACAGCCTGCTCAGTTCTAAAAAGCACGGATTCCCTTATGCGACTCGTACATCAACATGAATTCGCCAATGCTGCGGTGTTTCTATACCATGCAGCAGATAGGGCCGCAGAGGAGCTTGACCTCCCATTTAATTCCAGCGACATTACACATGGCCTAGCATCACTAACACCTCTGGTGCTCAAAAGTCGTATACAGGAAGCAGAACATACGCTTCTACTAAGAGAACATGCTGAGAAACCCCTCCATGGTAAGTTCTACGGCATTCTACGTAGAGAAGAGCTCTCGATGGGTCTGACCAACATGTTTCTCAAGTCTGCTGGATTGAGATCGGAGACCGAGGGATTTCTTTTTGCCTATCAAGACGGCGTCATAGACACCTTAGTTTACCGCGAGCGCATAATGAATATACCTGTACGCGATACCAACTGCCGGGCGTGCAAGCAAGAGCCCGAAACACTTGGACATGTTCTCAGTGGATGCTCTAAATATGCACGCTGCGCGTACATAGAGAGACACGATGCAGCTCTGAAAGTGATATATTACCATCTTAGGCATTTCTATGGTGTTGATCTATTGCCCGTCTTGCCATACGCCCAGGGGGAACTCGAGTCAGTTGTGGAGAATGATCAGTGTAAGATCTACTGGAATTTCTCATTCTCCACCACTCAACGTATCAGTGCTACGAAGCCTGACATTGTCCTCCAAGATCTGAAGAACAAGATCATTTACGTGATTGAATTCTCGGCACCAGCCGATGGTAATATCACGGCAAAGGAGGGAGAAAAACGGGCGAAATATCAAGCACTTCTTTTCGAGCTGAGTAGGCTGTACCAAGGCTACAAAGTTCATCTTATAATTCTCATAATCGGCTGCCTTGGAGGTATGAAAGCTTCATTTATTAGCCAACTCAACAAGATTCCGGCTTGCCAGCGTCAGGCTCATTTCATCGCGAACCGGATGCAAAAGGCTGTTCTCCTGGGATCACTCCATCTGGTCCGTCAACACTATTCCTCTTGAATTCTGAAAAGATTGGTAGCTCTAAAAAAGTATCCAGAGGTGAAACCTTCATCTCCAACTGTCTTGTCTGCCGCGTAAGGTCATCCGCGGCTAGAGACCTGACTCCAAGGAACAGTGTTGCCCGATGTTATCACGCGTAAATTTCCCGCTCTTGCTTACCTTCTAGGGCAGAAGGAGCAGAAGCGGATGACGTACACGTTCCAGTAGCTTTGGGATTGGTTTCTCTAAGGAATCATGATCGAAGCTTCCGGAGCCTACAACTTCTCATAACGGTTATTGCTTGCTCTTGCTTTCTCTAGTTGGAACCACGCAGTGTCCAAATTGCTTCTGTTAGTTTTTCCCCAAACGTCTGACTAATAGTTAGTCATTTCTTCCAATTGAGGGACTTCGGTGTCTTCCTGGTTATTTTGCTTTACACTCAGTTCACGATAGAACCTTCTTTCGTCTGTCTGAAAGGTTCGATTTTGTTGCCTTCTTGCACTACTTTTCTTGTACCGACGCAGTCTAGCAGTAAGAACATCAAGTCTCTGCTGCTGGGAGTCTATAATCTCATCCAATATTGCTGGTGTCAATGTCTCGATGTACCGAGGGTGGATGATTTTAATAAGATGGTGTATCAGGTGTACCCGTTCCAGCGGATTTGACAAAAGCATGTAACTGGAAAGCTCCAGGTCCAGACATGGTGCACAATTTCTGGTATAAGTACCTGACTAGTGTGCATCCTGCGTTGGCACGGTGTTTTCAGAAGATCATCGAACATCCAGATCTGATGCCAGGCTTTATGCTGCAGGGTACTACGTATATGTTGCCTAAAAAACCAGACGCTCAAAATCCATCTGAATTTCGACTGATAGCCTGTCTTCCAACAATATATAAATGTCTTACAGCTATCATAGCAGATAAGGTATATTCTCACTGTGACGAGAATGACATCCTTACAGAAGAACAAAAAGGATGTTGTAAAAACTCCCGAGGCAGTAAAGATCTAGTCACCATAGACTATGTTGCAATGACGCAAGCTCGTAAACACCAAAGGAACTTGCACATGGCATACATTGACTACAAGCAAGCGTTTCCTTCCGTACCACATGACTATTTGCTGGAAGTCTTAAAAGTATACAAAATTTGTCCACGCATCATTGACTTCCTAAGTCGTGCGATGATGCTTTGGGGTGCAAGAATCAAGTATTTTGATCATGGACAACCGAGGATAACTAGATCAATACGCATTAAGACGGGTATATTCCAAGGAGACTCCTTCAGTGCATGATAGTTCTGTTTAGCGTTGAACCCACTGAGCAAAACTTTAAATAGCATGTCTCATGGGTTCCGAGTAAATGATAATGAGGATGGTCATCAAGTGACCCATCTTCTATACATGGATGACCTGAAGCTATACGCTAGTTCGGACGAGAAACTGTAGCAAGTGATTGATGTTACAAAGCAGTTTTCCAATGATATCAACATGGAGTTTGGACTAGATAAATGCCGAACAGTGCATTTAACCAGAGGAGAATTAGGGACCGCAGAGATAGAGAACGATTTCGGGAATGACATCGAGGCAATGGCTGAGGGCGAGTCATATAAATACCTAGGTATTCTTGAATCTAAGGGTATTCAGCATACGATGGTTAAGAAAAGCCTAACGTCTGCCTTCACTACAAGACTCAGATTGGTTCTGAAGAGTTCTCTTAACTCGGCAAACAAGGTCAGGGCAATCAACACCTACGCCATCCCTGTTCTCACGTACTCCTTTGGGCTCATCAAATGGTCGAACACTGACCTCGAACGATTAAACAGAATCATCCGCGTAGAAATGACGGAACACCGAATGCACCACCGTAATTCGGCGAGTGAAAGGGTAGTTCTACTACGACATAGAGGGGGCAGAGGCATTGTAGATGTCAGAAAACTGTGTGAGTCACAAGTTACACAGTTGCGAGACTATTTTAACAGCAAGCGAGATGTTACGCTTTACAACACCATCTGTAAAGCGGATCTTGACTACACGACCTTGAATTTGTCCTCAGAGGAGGCCTTGAATATCAGGGCAGAAACCATAGAGGAATTAGAGACGCAATGGAGACAGAAAGCCATCCACAGCGAACACCCCAACACGCTAGATCAATATGAAGTGGATAGTGAGGCATCCAATATTTGGCTGAGAAAGGGACTCCTGTATCCAGAAACGGAAGGATTCGTCATTGCGATTCAGGATAGAGTTGTCAGCACCAGGAATTATCGCAAACACGTGTTACATCAAGACGTGGTTGACCGGTGCCGATTATGTGGAGATAGCAACGAATCCATCGAGCACATTATTGATGGTTGTCGCGTAATGGCTCAAAGAGAATATACGCACAGACATAATGATGTGGCGGGCATTATACATCAACAACTTGCCCTAAACCTAGGACTCTTAACAGAATGGATGCCTTTCTATAGATAGATTCCAATGTCCGTTTTACAAAATGAAGATTACATTTTATATTGGGATGTAACTATCCAGACAGATCATTACATCCGAGCCAATCGACCTGACATCGTGATGCAAGAGAAAAAAGGTGGAAGAGTCTACATCATCGACATTGCTTGTCCGCTTAACCGAAATTTGCAGGCAACCTATACAACCAAGATTCATAAGTATAGCGAGCTAAGGCATGATGTTAAGGCAATATGGAGGAATGTGAAACATGCATTTATTCATCCTATTGTGATTTCGGTTACAGGCAATGTGCACGCAGGATGCACTGAACATCTTGAACATTTAGGAGTCAGTAGGGTACTGGCGGCAGCTCAAAAAGCGGTTTTATTAAACACCTGTCGCATTGTAAGAAACTTCCTAGACCATCAGGAAGCAAGTGACTAAGAACCTATGGCGTGATACATGGTAGCTCTAAGAAAGCATCCAGAGGCGACTGGTGTCACCTTCAACACTCACGGCCGCTGTGTAAGGATAACAGTGGCAAAGCCAAACTGCAAACTACATCATGCTTCTAATTTTGTACCTACAACATCATCGTAAATGATTTCCAACAACGTATTGAAATAACGTATAACATCCTGATCTCATCAGTCACTTGACTTAGTCCGTGGCTATGACGAAAAACCGGGTTCACCCGAGAAAAAGTTTGAAAAAAAAATAATAATATACTTTATTGAAGATCAGGGAAGTTATGCTCATTTATAATATCTGAATCATCAGTTTTAAACAGAAAAACTTTTTTTATCGACATAATTTAAAGTTGATGCATGAATAGAAAAGACTTTTTGATCCTAAATTTTCAAATAGAGTAATATTATGACAATTTTTGTGAAGAAATCATAAAGCTGGGAAAGGGATAGATTTGTCTGATTTGTCTTAGTATTTAAAACATTTTTTGTATTATTTTGTAAATTTCTATTTTTAAATTGAGCAAAATGAAGACTTTGGTTTGTCTATTATTGAAAAAAATAACTAATGCTTCCTCTATGAGGAAGCAAATACATTTGCTAATGGGAAGCAAAGTGCTCGTGAAATGAGCACCATATAATTATAAATACAAACAATGTGGAAACACTCGAGATCGAATTCACAGCTAGTTTAAATAATTTTAAGTTAATAAAACTTTTATTAAGCTTTTATTTTTCAATCGTTTTAAATATTGTAAAGTTAAAATGAGAAAAAAGCCGAAAAATTATTAACTTGACCTCATATGCTTTCTTAATATATAAAAACTTTATAAAACCTTCAATGTCTTAGAATATTTATCTCAACATTACAAACTTTTATTCTAATTTTGAAATAATTGTAATTGGAAATTAATTGTGAAGAATTGTAAAATAAATTTCACAAAATTTATTTTATAAAGAAGTATCTCGTGATTTTTGAAAGACAAAACAATTTTATAGGTCAGTCTTTGTAGTATTTTAATAACTAATGAACATATTTCCAGAAAATTCTCCTTGATTTTGCGCTGATAAGGTCAAACATGGTACAAAAAACTGTCATGAAATTTCAAATAAAAACTGAACTCTCTATAAATAAATGTTAAAAATGAAAAATAATAATACCTTTTATAAATATTTCTCAATTTTACTTGAATATGATACACATTGATTTTTATTTAAAAACTTCTTGTAAATAGTTGGTCAATTTTTAAATTTTACGACATTGTTGTACCACGTTTGACTTAAGGGAAAAGATTTCAGGAATGAAATTGTTAAAATATCTCAATTAGTTAGTGTTTGGTTGATAATTATATTTTTTGTTGAAATTTTTTTGACGTATCTGAAATATTGAAAAATTTTGTGAGATTTTGCCAAGAATCCTATATAAAAATTATATTTATATAAACTCAAAATAAGCTAAAAAAGTTAAAAAGTAGTTATTCGAAATTTTTATTTTGTATTTAAATTTATTTTTATTTGAAAATTTATTTATTTGGTTGTAATTTCATTCTTTGAAAGTTGATTTCAACTGGTTTTAATCATAAATTAGCATTTTTTATTGAAATAGCAATTATTAATTTTTCGTTGGAAATTCAGCGTTTTTGGATGAAAATTCATCTTTTTTGGTTGTGATAATTGCTATTCCAATAAAGAAATTTATTTATAATGAAAAATGGTCGAATTCAACTTAAAAAAAATCAATTTTCAAGTAAAAACGATTTTTAGAATATTTCTGTATGTCAATCAAAATTTCAATGAAAAATATCAGTTTTAACTAAACAGTTGAATTTTCAACCAAAAAAGCTGAATTTCCAACGAAAAATGTAATAATTGCTTTATCAATGAAAAAATTCTAATTTATGATTAAAATCAGTTGAAATAAACTTTCGAATAATGAAATTTGAACCAAATAAATAAATGTTCAAATCAAGAAATTTTTTAACGAAGAAGAAAGAAAAATGTCATTAAAATTATAATTTAAGGCGGAAAATATTTTTGTATACTAAATAAAAATTTCGAATAACTACCTTTTAACTTTTTTTAGCTTATTTTGCGTTTATATATGTAAATATAATTTTCATATAGGATTCTTGGCAAAATCTCACAAAATTTTTCAATATTTCAGATACGTCAAATAAAAATTGCAACAAAAAATATAATTATCAACCAAACACTAACTAATTGAGATATTTTAACAATTTCATTCCTGAAATCTTTTCCCTTAGGGAGCGTCCATAAACCACGTAGCCTGTTCTTCTTTTGTTTGAATAAAGACGAAAAGACAATTGCCGTTAAGTGATAAAGGACACAACGTTATAAACAAAAGAAAAACAGGCTACGTAGTTTATGGACGTTCCCTTAGGTCAAACGCGGTACAAAAATGTCGTAAAATTAAAAAAATTACCAACTATTTACAAGAATTTTAAAAATAAAAATCAATGTGTATCATATTCAAGTAAAATTGAGGAATATTTATAAAAGGCATTATTATTTTTCATTTTTAACATTAATTTATACAGAGTACAGTTTTTATTTGAAATTTCACGACAGTTTTTTGTACCATGTATGACCTTATCAGGGCAAATTCAAGGAGAATTTTCTGGAAATATGTTTATTAGTTATTAAAATACTATAAAGACTGACCTTTAAAATTGTTTTGTCCTTCAAAAATCACGAGATACTTCTTTATAAAATAAATTTTGTGAAATTTATTTTACAATTCTTCACAATTAATTTCTAATTACAATTATTTCACAATTAGAATAAAAGTTTGTAATGTTGAGATAAATATTTTAAGACGTTGAAGGTTTTATAAAGTTTTTATATATTAAGAAAGCATATGAGGTCAAGTTAATAATTTTTCGGCTTTTTTCTCATTTTAACTTTACAATATTTAAAATCGATTGAAAAATAAAAGCTTAATAAAAGTTTTATTAACTTAAAATTATTAAAAAATTAATTACAAAATTTATTATAAAATTTGTTGTAAAATTTATTGTAAAATTTATTATAAAATTTATTATTAAATTAATGATAAAATTTATTGTAAAATTTATTATAAAATTTATTATAATGAAAAATGAAACCACTTGAAAGTGATAGATATTATTAACCTAATCTTGAAATCCCATATACAATATTCAATATATTTGAACTTTATAAACCTCCAGTGTCTTATAATGTATTCCCTGTAGAATCAGCTCTTCTGAAACATTCCATAAGAATTCCTGAAAGACATAATCATGAAATATTATTAAATATTTCAAGATTTCATTACATGTATTTGGAGTCTATGCTTTAGGTGTGAGTTTTTGAAAACAAAAATCAACCCAAACCTCCTAATAGCAAACAAACCCTACAAGATTATGCGAGTAATCTGCGCAGAGAACATAAACAACTAAAGGATTGTGCTCTTTAATTTTTTCTTGTAATTCCCCATATTCTCCTGACATGTTCGGGGCGTTCTCATACGACTGACTACGACAATTCTTGATGCCAAGATCTAAGGCACAAAGAATTTCGAGAATAGCGGATTATAACTCATTAGCGGTATGATTCTTGGTTTGATAGAACTTAATAAACCTTTCAACTGACTTACCATCCGAAAGAACATATCTTAAAATAAAAGTAATTTTATCAGTATGTGACATATCGGGGCTAGAGTCTATGCTGAGCGTATATAAATTATTTCAATAAATTGAAATGCTATATGATACAGACGGGATAGTAGACGCTTTCAAAGACTCTTTTAAAGAATTATAAGGAGGTGAAGATATAGGGCAACAGAACTGCGACATAGAACATATTGCATTAGAAAACCCAATTGAAAAAGTCCGTGTCACTGAGGTTAAAGATATAATTAAGAACTTGAAAAACGTTAATGCTGTGGTGTAGACAGTATTAGCGCTGAAATGCTTAAATACGGTTGCGAGTACAACCCTCACAGCTTGTGCGAATTGATAAATTTATGCATCGAGACGAGAGAAGTCCCAGACGATTGGAGAAAGCGTTTCTCGTACCAATATACAAAAGAAAGTGAGATAGAAGCAATTGCAATAATTACAGAGGTATCAGCGTATTAAGTATCGTAAGTAAAATATACTCAAAAATACTCATTCGTAGAGTAATGAAAATTACAGAAGAAAATATATGGGAAGTCCAAAGTGGATTTATTTCCGGAATATCATGTACAGATGATGCGCGCACCCGTTGGCTCTTGCGCTTCGCGCTCGGACACATTTGCCTGACGCTTTAAGCTTGGTTCCTCTAGGTTTTCGCATTTCGTATGCTCGCTATTGCGCGCTTCGCGAGCTAATACTCTCTTAGTGAACTTCATCGTCATGACTTGCTTTTGGTTTAATTACGTCAGTTTTACATAAAAAGGAGAACTAATTTACTTAAGGTTCTATGGACCTTAAGTAACACATTCTCATCAAGACACTCGTGCTTCGCGCTCGATATTTGGTCGTCGCGCTACGCAACGACTATATGTTACGTTCTATGTTCTTCAGATAAAAATGACTAAATTTGTATTTGATATCAAATAAAGAAGGGAATTCCATTACTTCAGCGTATATTTCCGTATCTTTCTAATAAATCATACAATTTGAAAGATGTTTTCCAACTACCTGAAAAGGGGAGAAAAAAAGGATCTAAGTCGTTTTTGGAACATATATATAATATATTTTTAAATGATTATTGAAAAATGGACATTTGACAAAAAATATTAAGCGTGGGTGGGGTCGGTTCTTGGACAAATGTAATACCTTCTCTGATGAGAATGTAAAAATACAAATTTTCAAGTACCATGAGCAATAATGATTATTTTATTGTTTTAATCGTTAGAAATAGTATTGGGAACATAAAAACAATGAAGTTCTGTGAAAAAACACACGAGCTGAAAAAGAAATGAAATAAGAAAAGTTTTGATGAGAATGTGCCCACTTATCGGGCTGATTTTTTCACTGTTAATGTTCTTTTTTACGCCTAAAACAAAAACTACACATCCCATCGAAAAGTGACCGATAACAAATTTGTAGATCTTTTTTTTTACGCACAAATTTGGTTCAATCATCATTTGTCTTATCTTGCATAGTTTGATCGTAAAATTAAATTTTTGGATTTTTCATTATTTTTTGTGCAATGAAAATGTGAATTTTCGATTTTTCAAGAAAATTCAAAATGTCGTTATGCCGATCTTGTAGGGCGCGCAAAAAGAAACATTTTTCTTGCGTTGACTTTTTTTCGTATCGTGCGTTGTTTGGCTGAAAAAGTTCATTTTCGTTTCTTCTTTTGGATTTTGACAATGCTTTAACTCTGAAAATTTTCATTTTATCGAAAAATGTTATAAGAATAGATTGTTGGAATTTTCGAGTACTATGAACAGACGCACATATAATTTTCAAATTTTGAAAAAAAGTGGTCTCAAAAATATTCCAAATGCTCTTAATTTTTGAATTTTCATCCAAAATGGCTGGTTAACGAACTTGACCTTCATTTTAGGACACTTGAAGAGTATACAAAAGCCCAATTGAATCTGTCAATTCGTTCGAAAGTTATCGTGCTAACAGAAAACATTCACGAAAACCTGTTTTTTGGGTTCAGGGGGTCTCAAAACAAGGACATTTGACAAAAACGGGGGGGGGGGGGGGGGGGGTTATAAACAAAAAAAAAATATTATCTCTGATGAGAATGTAAAAATATTTCTGCTATTAAATAATCAAACAATATTTTAATACAACTATTTCAAAATAATAAAACCATTTAAATTCTGAAATAATTTATTATGGAACTTAGAACGTGACAACAGATATAAATATTAAAGATTTTTGTCATAACAAATTCATCCATCTTTATTGAGACTGATTTCCTGTGTTGTGAAGAATCCATCTTTGCGTATCCACTTCCATACATTCATGGCCTGAAACAAGTTTAATTCTAAATTTCAAATATTTGAAAATATGATAAGGTCATGACTAAAAAGTTGTAAAAAGTCCTAGTAAAATGTTCTTTTAAAGGGATTCAGGGATAATTGAACAAATATTTTTTCAGAGTAAATACAAATTGAAATTTTAATTGAAAATATTCATCTAATGATATGCTTTATGAAATTAATATTCGTAGTGCTTTTTAAAATTGTTACAAGTTTACAAAGGAAATTGATAATAAACTTTTTTTATAATAATTTGCTAGCATATATTTAATGAAACTCCCATAAACAGAATTGTAAAAAATCTTTTTAAGAACAAAGTAAGTATTGAATGCTGAAAATTGAATCAAAATTATAACTGATATCTGAAGCGAAATAAAAAACACGAAATTTCAAAAAAAAAAAAAAAATTCATCTTAAATTAACATTTACATACTGAACTATTTTTTCAAAAAAATTACACGGAGAAAAATGAGGTTGAAGAGTTCCATATTCAGTACACAAATTGTTTAATGATTACCAAATTTCAGGAATAGATGCAAAAGACACGGGAAAGATTGTGAAACTACACACTAATCATTAAAAATCTGTATCTCTCCTGAATAGAACCTTATCTTTTAATACTTTAAAGTTATTGTATACAATTCGTACGTTACCACTTACAATTCAAGTGCTTCAACCTTTGCACAATTAAAAAACGAGTCTCTCTTAAAAAGTGCGTTTTCTCAATAAAGAATGGAAAGCATAAATTACTATACTTTCTAGAATCAATAATGGAAATCTATATATCGTGTATCAGTTGTCGGAAGGACGAAGTCTTAATCGATGTATAGTTTATAGTGTTCTATTGGAACTCGACTGAGTCCTAAACAGTCCAGTAACCATTCCTGGATGCCCCGCACTCAATAACGTAAGTGCAGCACCGAATCGAAGCTTGCTCGAATTATACCATAAGGACGTTTTGTGCCTCTTACTTTAGCATCCAGAATACCAGATTGCAGAGAGAAGCTGATTGCTGTCTTGGAAACCCGGGTTCAATTCTCGGCAACTACGTTTTTCATCTAACTCGACTTTTTCTGTTTCAGCAAATATCATAATTCAGTGTTCAAAACTTATTGAATATGTGTGTGTATAATATATAAATAAAAGTAGGTTTATAAAATGAAAAGTGACTATATCGGCCCGTCAACAACTGCCACTCTGTGTCCTTGTAAATTCTTTTTGGCCGATCATTCTTTACTGTTGCGAGTATAGGAACGATTCCTATTCTGGACTGGACTCCGTGCAGTGCGCTAGGGGAGTCAGACCGTCGACAAGCTGTATGTAATCTCTTTAGTTTCCTGAAGGAGTTAATACCGCGATTGCACTTGAATCAATAACAGATTTTCAATCTCGAATTTTTTTTACAACGCCAGTTCAGTAATGAATACCTCGACTACCAGCACTAAAGACCCAATTTTTCACTTCCATTTTTCTCCGTGTAGATTCTCTTTTAAATCTTCTTATAATCCTTGAAATATACAAGCATTACTGAATTTTCCGAAAGCTTGAACTGGCCCGCATGAGCGAAAATCAAAATCATAGAACAATTTTAAATTGACTAATATTGTACTGCAAAAACCACTTAATTTTGAATCTTCCTGATTTTATTACTCAGGAAATTTTCAAAAGAGGTTAAAAGATAATATAATTTCGAGCAATGAAAATATATACATTTTTTGCATGTTCGGTATTTAAAAGATATTTTCCTCGATTAGAAAAAGTATTCAACGTAATTTTAGTTATATCAAGCTCAAAAATGAAAATGGTTAATAATGATTTATAAAATTTAGCAACATATTCTCATACGTAATCGAAACTAATTTTGGAAGAGAGCTAATGGCGAACTTGAGAAAAAAATGTCAGGTTCAAATTGTTAATTTGAAGATATGTATTTAGTGTTCTATGATTTTGCTTTCTCTTCAGGTAAAAAAGTTGCAATTCTTATTTAATCCAAATGCTGTAAGGCTCATTGGTACGTTTTTATTTTTAAATTATTTAGGAATTATACAATTGTTATCTTATTAATAATATTTTACTTAAATACAACTTTTTATTAAAAACGTACGAAAGAGAATTTTAGAGAATCTTTCAAGGTATAAAATGATCCCTGCAACATTTGGATTAAATCAGACATGCAACTTCTACTTAAAGAGAAAGCTAAATCATAAGACTGTGTGTAACTCTTGTTAGAGAATCTTCAGTTCTCTTCTCAAATCAAATACAATAAACAACGGGAATATTTCCCCTGATTTTATGAATCATTTTTAACAATGCTCATTTTTTAACTTGAGCAAATCTGTAGTTTTTTCAGAGTGATATTCTGGAATCAAAGAATTAATTAATTTTGTATAATAGTACTTAACAATATGTTATAAATTATTTTTAAATAACAAATTTAGGTTTTCAAATTTTTTATGAATTTACCGATTTACTACTATGGAACCAGGTTGGAGGTTAGCAAAGTTGAGTTCTGAATTTTGGGATCTTCGGAGTCGACTTTAAAAAAATGTATTTTTCAGTCTTGCATTTTTCTCTGCTAGTGTATTATCGTCTTTCCAACTACCATATTTTGATTCTTTATCTACGAGAAGTGTATCTAAAAAAATTTTAATCATTACAAAATATTTCAGGTTATATTAAATGTAATTTAGATAAACATCGATAACGGATCAACCTATAAATTATACAATAAATAGAATTGAATAATAAATACCTATTTACAATAGACGAGAGCTTTAAAGCGTGAAAATCAGCATTATTGCCAGTACAGAACACACGTAACTTGACCAAAAAACCTTTTCTGGACGAACGATATATACATTGTTTTGGACAGGCACTGTTTATAAAGTACTTGAAAAACGTTTGACAGATAGGTTAACAACGTCAACAACATCGTATATGTGAAAAACAAATTCAAATAATTTTGTGAGGCTCTTCACTTGGGGTGATTGCTACAGAGATTGATCAGCAACCCGGGTCGGAGCAGTGTTCCGGAACGAATGTGTCATTTAAATAAATAACATGAGGATTCTAGATTAATCTAAAAAATCTATACCCCCTACCTCACATCACTCGCAATTCCCGCCTACCTCGAAAGGGAAATGGCTACCCTCCTTGAAAACAAGCATGTGAAGCCGTTTATGCTATGTTGCCCCCCCCGGGTGGGGGGGGGGTATGCAACCCTAAAAACAAAACTTCAATCATTAAAACATTTTCGCTCAGTGCAGCGTATGTGTAGCGGGCGTAAACTTTCATGGGTAGCGGGCGTAAAGTTTTTGTTGGCCCGGCGACGGAGTGAGCATGCGCAAACGTCACTGGGCTAGAAGCAGCCACTTCACGCCTGCTTAACGTGCATGCAATTGCGTGTTTTCAAGGGGGGTCGGACAAAAAATAATATATGAATCATTACTTAATCAAAAACTTTTATAAATATGACTTGAAAATGTATAATACGGTTCTCTAATTTTTCATCACTATGCCAAAATAATTACTTGAAAAGAGTTTAAATTGTATTAAAATGTCCTTAAATCCTGGAATTACCTAGAAGTCGTGGGAAACTTCAAAACCCAATTTTCTCCGTGCATAAACCCTCTAGGTTGAAAACCCGAGGCACTGAGGTATTTTTGAAATTGGAACTTCGAAAAACCACCATATAAAATTTACGCATTTCCGGTCACTTCTGAGACATAACAGTGTAATGTTACCATATAGAACATGGATTCAAGTATAATTACCCATCGAAAACCCAAAATTTATATTTTTGATCCTTGTTCCTCGTAATTGTAGAGATCTTGTCTATTCTAAATTTTTAATCCGGTATTTGTCTTTTTAAAATAATATCTATCTCTCCTTCTGTTTGCAGGACTTGGAGGCCATTAACAAAATGGTAATCTCCGTTGACGCAAGGAAATCCGTTGGAAAACGTCTTCTTTCCGACGACACGGATGTAGACATGACACTGGATCACCAACTTTCCACAAAAAAAGTTATGACAACTTTCGTAGCCCGAAAGCTAGAAAATATATTAGACGATCGTCGCATACAAAATCAATAGAATCATGGCAATATAATGTACTTTGAAGCTGAGTTTTTCTTAAATGATCTGTAATGTCCATACAAAGTCAACAGAAATTTAGGTTATAAAAGATGCGAAAGTTCACATAACTTAAGTAAATGAAGCTTAGGGAGTGCGTAAGTCTATACACGTGAATTATTTTTTACTGACTTAAAATCGTCAATATTACACACTAAGAATAGTAGAATTAACTAATCTTTGCATGAAATTTGTTTTTCTTTTTAATTTGATAAACTATTTTGAAATCCAGAAGAAGCACCCTAATAATTCAAACGTATTTTAAGTTGATAATTTTCGATTGTGACCTTATATTAGAAATCATTTTGTAAATTAAACATTGGTTTTGGTGATTGACATAATCGCGATTTTTAATATAAAATAATTAACTATTTAAAGTGGCGTTTACTAAAACTGACCTTAAAAGAGATATTATAAACGTTTACCGAAATAGTTTCTGACTTTCTCGCTGGCCGTTTCTGATTATAAATCAAATCAAAATGGAATACGAAGATTTAGGAGTCAATTATCATAAACTAAATTTCTGATAGTGCGACAGGTTTCTTTAAAGTTTTGTTATAGTACATAAAATATGTATCAAAAAGAAAAATTATCAGAGAATATATATATATATATATATATATATATATATATATATATATAAATTCAAGTAGCTATAAGTAACCTTCGAAATTTGAATACAAACGTACGTAGATGTTAACTTTTAATGTTCCCCAAAATGTCTTTCCTTTTACCTTTACTGCATGAGAGATAATTGATTAACAGTTTTACTAATCTATGTAAAGTTATCCTGACAGAAAAACGGCAGTTCAATTTGATTGAAAAAATAAGTATTCAAACAGACAAGTTTCGTTGAAACTGAAGAAGAATTCAAATCTACTAATTTGAAAACATTAAAATTTTATAAGAATTTAGATCTGATAGCGTTTGAGTTTCAAAAGAATAACATTTTTTTATATATCTTGAGTACATCGAATTTTCGTTTAATATCTTGATTGCCTTCACTGATAATGTGTAGTAAATTTTTTATCATAATATATTGTGTTGAAATTTCAGAATATTTCAAAAATTATCCAAATTACTTTTTTGTTTAATCTTTCTCAAAAGTAGTTATCGAGACAAAGATTTCTGGACAATGTCGAACTGGTAAGAATCTTGAATTTTTTATTCAGTCAAATAATAATTTGAACGTAGTTCAATAGAGATTCTCAAATGAGCACATGCAAATGCGATTCGGGTGATATAGAATTATTATAAATTTTGTTTTAGGGCTAGGTTGAAGTTTTAAATTAATCTTCAAATTAATTTATAGATATTAAAACATAGCCGGTAGCTGCAGAATTATAATATTCAAAGGAACCGAGTCTGTACACCATGTCGTGCGTTTACATGAGCAATAAAAGGAGTTGAAATTTTACATTTCATAACAATTAGTTTTAAGTATCTCCAAATTAGATTTGATAAAGTCCGTTGATCTCATAATTATTTGGTCTTTTATTGCTAGGTAATTCGCGCATAGCGGAGGTCAAAAGAAATAGTAAGTTCGTTGAGGTCTTGCATTTGTAATAGACTGCTCCTTGTGTGTACCTTAGGTTTATTACTTCGAATATTCGCTTTACTTGCGAATAGTAATTGTTATATTATTGTGATTCTGTGTCGGTGCAAGAGGCGCCTTAAAAGTTTTTATCAGGATATGAGTTATTATTAATTTGTACATAGCGTCTTAACTTCAGAATATAGAAATAAACTAAAAATTATTTGCACCTTTGTTCATCTTAAATTATTTTCCATTGTTTAGAATCCATTATTTGTATACTAAATCAGCCTATATTATTATATATTTTATATTGTTTATTTAAAGCAAATTGCATAAATATTCAGTGTTACTCATCTATTTTCTAATCAATTCTCTTTAGAAACTGTAAATTTTATTGACATACAATTTGTTTAAAAAAAAGCAATTTCTTGCAAAAAGCATAAACTTCACAATACAATCATCTTTAAAATTTGTATTTTACTTTTAGACTTGTTATAAAAGATTCCTAATGATATAGCAATATCAACAATTGAACAAAGGAATCGTCAAGAACAATGCCCTGCAAAAAATCGAATAAAAAATTATGAACATTTTATGTGATTCAATTCTGCTTCTTGCAGGCTTTGCATTAAATTTTATTAACTTGTGTTAGTTGTAGGGTGTTCAGAAACTTTTTAATGTGGCCCTTCGCATTAAAAAATAATTATATATTACAAAAATTCAAAGGTCATCGCATTTAAACTACATTTAACTATTTAAGCCTAAAAAAGGACTCGAATATTGGAAATAGTAATTAAAAATGAATCTGTCGGGGTAAGTTTTAATTAAAAGATATCCATTTCAATTTTAATAGCGATAAGAAAGTGTGGAAAAATTACTATTTTTAGGTGTTTTTAAAATATCATTTTCGTCCATTATTTTTCAGTAAAATAACTTTTGCGCTTGTAGAATAACAATTGAAGAATGTTGAATACGTTAGACTCGTTAAATTAAATTTTACATTGCCAAATTTTAATTTTAAAAAAGGTTGCAATTACTCGATACACTGTACAAAAAATTATCGAAAACCCCTACCAAAAAAGCCTACATAGTAACCCTGCAAAAAAAGTCAGATTAAAAAGTATTGCCTCATATTCACGAGATGTTTTTTGGAAATCTGCTTTGCGAAAACCTCGGATTGGGACTTTGGGAGGGAAGCAAAATACTTTTTAATGCGAGAGTTCGCAAATAACGTCTCAATGTTGAATACGTCTGAATGCGAAGTGAGAGATTTCGAGTTCAATGCGTGTTAATGCGAGAGTTCTAATATGTTTCAATGCTATGGGGACGGCGATTTGTCAAGCTCAGCTGAGAGGGCAGCACCGTGAGTGGTGATATACCTTGTACACAAGAACAAGACATTATCTACGGTTTCCTTAGTTTTTTTTTATTTGGAAAGCGATTTGCTCCTTTATTTGTACACCAAAATGCCACATGCAGACCTGGCATTTCGAAAATAGTGTTTGAAGCAATCACCTCAAAGCTGCTTTATGAAGGACTAATAAAATTCAAATAGCAGACGTTACCACCGTTGGAACCGTCGTCTTGTGTATCTCCACGCGCACTAGCGACCCTAGCAACCGCCAGTGTCAGTCGCCGTCGCCATATAATATAATATAGTACGAAGCAAAATTGGTCTCAATGCTATTGAATGCGAAGCAGAAAATATGCTGCTTTTTGACAACCTCGCATTCAAAGTGCAATACTTTTGAATACGTTTCAATGTGACATTTTTTGTAGGGAAACTACATTGGAACCTACACAGTGTGTCCCAAAAATAACCGAACTTTATATTTAAATCATACAACATGCAGCGCCATCTATTGAAAATTTGCAGCATTAAAAAGATACATTCATCCTCTTTCAAACGCACCTAACTTCATGTAAATCGGATGACAGATGTTGAAGATGCAGCCATTTCAATAAAAGAAAAAGTGTGCTGATGTTACAAAACAAAAATGGAACAAAGAGCAAATATAAAATTTTGTGTTAAACTTGAAAAAAAATTCGCTGAGATATACGAATTGATGAAAAAAGTTTATGGTGATGATTGTATGAGTCGTACTCAAGTTTATACGTGGTTTACACGATGATTTAAAAATGGTCGTGAGGATTTCAATTACGACCTAAGGCCAGGTCGTCCAGAAGCTAGTAATCGTGCTGAATTGGTGGAAAAAGTCCGTGAAATCATTGGTATCGATGCAAATTTTACTACGAGAATGTTGGTTGAGGAATTAAATACGAGTAAAAACACTATTTGGAGAATTTTAACTGAAGATTTAAAGAAAGGTCTGTGCGCGTTTTGTTCCACATGAATTAAATGAAGACCAAAAAATCGCTCACAAGACCAAAAAAGTGAACGAATTTTTGATGAAAAAACGGATTTCTCTCATCGACCACCCTCCGTATTCGCCTGATTTATCCCCATGTGACTATTTTCTATTTCCAAAACTGAAAACCAAGATGAAAGGAGCATTTTATGATGATATCCCAGCCATTCAAGCAGCCGTAACCGAGGTGCTGAAGAACATTACTATAAATGACATAAGAAAATCTATGCATGCGCTGGTTGATCGTTTCAAACGTTGTATTGAGTCTAATGGAACCTATTTTGAATAAATAATAACTTTCAAAGGTAATATAATGTGTATTTTATTATATATCCAAAAAGTTCGGCTATTTTTGGGACACACTGTGTATGTGGGAACTCACCCGGTAAGAAGAGAAGAATTCAAAAAAATTAATACTTTCATATTTAAACGAAAGAGTGAGTATTATTTAATTTTTTTGAATGTGCTAATTTTCCATCGGGAAAACTGCCCAACGAAAGAATAGATTTATCTCTGAAACCAATTCTTTCATATTCCCTTAACGAACGCCACTTGTGTTGTATTCCACATAGGCGAACATATCTTCCATTTTTTTAATTCCTCTTAATGCGAGAAGTAGGCACATCTCTCATGGTTATTTTTAATTCCATACTTACATGCTGTATTTTGGATTAATTCAATTCTTTCTAATCCATCCACAAAATGCGTGCACTTATATGATTTCTATTCCTCCGTGTGCAACATAACTTTGGAAATTTCAATTTTTTTGTCATGGTCGTTTTTAATTCCATACTTATATGCTTTATTTTTGATTATTTTAATTCCTTCTAATTGCAAGTTGGCTACTAAACATCTCCTCTCCCCCCCCCCCCCAAAAACGGTTTCAGATGTTTACAGCAGTAAAGTTGCAAAAATTTAACCTAAATCAAAAATCTAAAGTCAAACCAAAAAAATAGTAAGCAGAAAATTTCAAAAATTTTGATTTCGACTATACTGGATTTTTTGTGGCTGTGTTATCCATGCAAATTCGCACAGCAGTAGTGCGCACTACTGCTGTGCGAATTATATCTTCGAATTGATGTCGGTCGGACTGATATGTAACTTACGTATTGTTTATATAATGTTATTTATTATATCATTTGAACATGATAATCTTTTATATTTTTAAAGTTAATAAAATAGGTTTCTGTTAAATAGATTAATAAAAAAAGGTTCATATAATTTACCCAAATTTTTTTTTGACCCGTAATTTATAAATGTAATACAATATTTATTTATTAAAAAATGAGTTTATTTCAATTTACAGTTTCGCCTTAAAAGTGATATTATTTTATTCCTTTCTATTCTTTCTTTTACATTTCTACACTTTTTAATTCCTCCCAATACGCTTCCATTATATTTTTCTAAGTCGATTAAAAGGAATAGGTTTTGCTTTTTTTTTCTACTCGTTGGTTGAACTTTCGATGGAAGAAAATTCACGTATTAATGGGAATTCAGATTCTGAATTTTTTTGAATTCCTCTCTTCTTACCGGGCATATGGGATCATTGCTTGAATTCCTGAGTCAAATTACGATCTGAGATAGGAATGTAGGATGGGAATCTATATGGGTTCTTTTTATGGTTTTTTATGAAGGTTCCTACATGGATGGGTTTGCAATTAATATTTAGGGAGTGCGAAGTGGTTTTCTATGAGAGCTACGGCTGCGTAATATTTTTTTGGGGATTCTTAAGACTGCCGACTATGCACCCAAAACTTCCGAAACATATTTCATTTGAAAAAGGGTATACTCCCATGTGGGATTTCATGCAGGAGCAATTCATAGGTTTCCATAACGGTATTCATGCAAGAACCCATGTGGAAACCAACAACTTATTTCCCATCCTATTTCATATTGTAAATTGAGCGAGGAATTTTTATAGGATTTTTTTATAGGATCCCATATGGAAACCCATGCGGGTTCTCATCTGGTTTACTATGTTGGCTTTCCCAGTAGGGACTTGTCCTATATGAAAAAGTAGGTACAGTAACCACAAGGTGATCTCTAGCTTGGCTTTAGGCGTGATTATTTGAAATCGAGATGTTTTGTTTTCTTAAGAAGCTTCGTGTAAGTATATGCAGTGGCGTAGCCAGAGGGGCTAAGGGGGCTCAAGCCCCCCCCCCCCCCCCCCCGAAATATCTGTTATATGCTGGAAAACTTCATTCTATTTACAACAACTTGTGTATATTCTGACAGCTCTGTTATTGGCCATAAATGCTAATGAGAAAGAGGGATTATATAGAGTATAGACACCATATAATAAAGTGGTGCGTTTATTCAGGCGATTTCCGACTCGCCCCGGCTGACGTGGGTAGTGGTCATCGCCCGACTCGCTCCCGCTGACCTGCTAAGTAGACCCCCACCATTGCGCTAAGCGATTTACCCCTCACTGCTGGAAGTAAAAAGATAGAGATCCTATCCTTCTGAATCATTTTGAATCTTTATGATCGAAATAAATAGAGAAAATGTATCCCATTCTATCTCTTTGTCAATCTAAATTAGCGTCTATCTTTTTCAATGCTCTCTTTTCTATCTCACCCTATCCTGCTTCTATCCACGTCAATCTTTTTCTATCACTCTATGAATCTAAACGCCTGTTATCTTTTTCAATCTCCTTTTCCCTATCTCTTCTTATCCTCGATTTATCTGCGTCAATCTTTTTCTATCTCTCAATCAATCTAAACTCCCTTCATCTTTTTCAATCTTCTTTTCCCTATCTCTTCTTATCCTCGATCTATCCGCGTTAATCTTTTTCTTTGTTTTTGTCTATATAAATTCATGTCTTTCTTTTCCAATATCCTTGTCTCTATCTCATCCCATCCTGCTTCCATTAACGTCAATCTTTTTCTATCTCGTAATTAATCTAAACTCCCTTTATCTTTTTCAATCTCCTTTTCCCTACCCGGTAAGCAGAAAAGAATTCAAAAAAATTCAGAATCTGAATTCTCATTCATACGTGAATTTTCCTCCATCGAAAGTTCCACCATCGAGTAGACAAAAAAAGCAAAACCTATTCCTTTTAATCGACTTAGAAAAATATAATGGAAGCGTATTGGGAGGAATTAAAAAGTGGAGAAATGTAAAAGAAAGAATAGAAAGGAATAAAATAATGTAAATGTTAAGGCGCAACTGTGAATTGAAATGAATTAATTATTTAAATGAATAAATATTGTATACATTTATAAATTACAGGTGAAAAAGAAGAATTTTGGTAAATTATGTGAACATTTTTTTATTAATCTGTTTAACAGAAACATATTTTGACCGATTTCAATTAAATCTGTCTTGGAACACATTTAAATTATATTAAAATTATTTTTTGATGTACGTGCATGGATTACATAACCACAAAAAAGTATACGGAGCCAAAAAACGATCTATCCAGCATAGTCGAAATCAAATTTTGAAAATTTCCTGCCTACCTTTTTTTTGGTTTGAATTTGGATTTTTGGTTTAGGTTAAATTTTTGCAACTTGACTGCTAAACATCTGAAACCGTTGTTAGGGTTTAGGGAAGGAGATGATATGTTTAGTAGCCAACTTGCAATTAGAAGGAATTAAAATAATCGAAAATAAAGCATGTAACTATGAAATTAAAAATAACCATGACAAAAAAAATTGAAATTTTCAAACTTATGTTGCACACGGAGGAATAGAAATCATGTTAGTGCACGCATTTTGTGGACGGATTAGAAAGAATTAAATTAATCCAAAATACAGCATGTAGGTATGGAATTAAAAATATCCATGAGAGGTGTGTCTACTGCTCGCATTAAGAGGAATTAAAAAAATGGAAAATATGTTCGCCTGTATGGAACACAACACGAGTGGCGTTCGTTAAGGAAATAGAAAAGAATTGATTTCAGAGATAAACCTATTCTTTCGTGGGCACTTCTCCCGATGGAAAATTAGCACATTCAAAAAAATTAAATAATGCTCACTCTTTCGTTTGAATATGAAAGTATTAATTTTTTTGAATTCTTCTCTTCTTACCGGGTATCTCTTCTTATCCTTGATCTATCTGGGTCAATCTTTCTCTATCTCTCAATCAATCTAAACTCCCTTTATCTTTTTCAATCTTCT
>CAKNXH010056294.1:72002-82510 GCA_932178445.1 Andricus quercusramuli
CTCTCAATCAATCTAAACTCCCTTTATCTTTTTCAATCTTCTTTTCCCTATCTCTTCTTATCCTCGATTTATCTGCGTCAATCTTTCTGTATCTCTCAATCAATCTTAAACTCCCTTTATCTTTTTCAGTCTTCTTTTCCCTACCTCTTCTTATCTTCGATTTATCTGCGTCAATCTTTTTCTATCTTTTTGTCTATATAAATTGACGTCTTTCTTTTCCAATCTCCTTTTCTCCATCTCGCCCTATCCTGCTTCTATCCACGTCAATCTTTTTCTATCACTCCATCAATCTAAACGCCTGTTATCTTTTTCAATCTCCTTTTCTCTATCTCTTCTTATCCTCGATCCATCCACGTTAATCTTTTTCTTTGTTTTTGTCTATATAAATTCACGTCTTTCTTTTCCAATCTCCTTTTCTCTATCTCATCCTATCCTGCTTCCATCAACGTCAATCTTTTTCAATCTCCTTTTCCCTATCTCTTCTTATTCTCGATCTATCCACGTCAATCTTTTTCTATCTTTTTGTCTTTATAAATGCACAGAGATAGAAAAACTTTGGCTTTAATGGATACAGGATGAGATGAGACAGAGATGGATAAAGATAAACGTGAATTAGATTGAAAAATAGATAGAAAATTATAGACATGATACTAGGAAGATGAGATTATGAATGATAGACGAGAATTTATATTAAAAGAGAGATGGGAAAATATTGACGAGTATAGATGAAGGACAAGGTAAGATAAAATAAGAGGGCGTTGAAAAAGATTGACGGAACTTTAGATTGATAGAGATATGGGAAAAGATTGACGTGGACAGATGAAGGATAGGACGAGAGAGAGAAAAAGATATTGAAACAGATAGACGTGAATTCATATCGAAAAATAGATAGAAAAAGATAGACGTTGATAGATGTATGATACAGTGAGATAGGGAAGAGTACCCAGCTGAAAATTCCTGTACAGGAACCTGTGCAGGAACCTGACAGGTTTCTTTGGAGGTTCCTGCACAGCTTCCTGTACAGGAACGTACGCAGGTTCCTGGTACACCGGATCCTGCCGCGGATCCTGCGAGGGAACTTGCGCACGTTCCAGTACAAGAACCTGAATATTCAAATACCTGTACAGGTTCCTGTATTATCGTAGATTTTGCTGCAAGAAATTCCCTAGGGAGCATCCTGTACAGGTTCCTGTGCAAGTGGGACACATTTGCTGAAAGTATCTATGAAGGATCCTGTACAGGTTCCTGAGCATGTGGGACACTCGCATATATGGGTAATTGTCAAATTGTAGGCAAATTTTAGCACCTACAGTGGCAATCATATCATTATTAGATATTAAATGTTTCATAACGGAAATTGATTTTATCACATGTAAAAATTTTAAATCCAAAAGGGGCAGTTATGAAAATGAGAAATAATAATGAATCCATGCGCACGCGCATATAATCAGTTCTACGCTGGTCTATTGTCCGTACGGTAATGATGCGAGAAAAATGTTAAAATTTAAAATTTTTTAATGTTTATAAAAAAATAACAGATTTTAATTATGAAAAGTCACCTACTTATGAAAGAAAACACTGCCAAGCAAGTAACGGAATCGTTTTTATAATTTTTTTTCGCCCCGAAATAAGTTTTTAAGGCACGTACGGGAATGACGTTTTTGTTGTCAAGATGCACTTATCAGTTTTAATATCGGATTTACAAAAAAGAGAGTTATTGTTTTAGCCTCAATTTGATAAAATCTTGTATTAAACGATACGCCTAATATTTCTGTATATATTACTCCACTGTAACTACAATATTTTACTAGAAAAAAAGACGTACAGTAATGCCGTCTGAAATGGCAAAAATTGAGGGACAGATTTCAAGGCTTTTACAATATTATTTATTTGACTTAAAAAATGTGCATACATTAAATTTATGTTCATGTGAAGTTTACAAACTTGATACGTCAAGCGTTTTTCAGGTTACTGTCTAAAAAATAGGAGAAAATCAGTTTATCCCCGTGCAAAGTGAGGTTGGGACGCCGTACGGTAATAAAGTTTCGGGTGTTCTTATATTAAATTGAAGTAAATAGGAACAGAATGAAGAAAAAAGAACTGAACAATTTGTAGAGGATGATAATAACTGTTCATTAAAATTAAAAAAAGAACAGCACGAGTTTCTAAGTTAATGTTATATTACTGGGACTTCGAGTTTGCCTTTAATTTGACAATTACCCATATATGCATGTATATACAGGGTGTCTCAGTACTCAAAAAACATATTTGTATTTTTGAATTCTAACAAAAAAATGGCGTCGAAAATAATTATAAAAAAATTGTTCTAAAGTTAATAATTACCGAGTTATTAACAATTAAAGATTAACCAATCAGAAGCACGCGTTAGAAGGTCGACAGTCCATGTGCCATCGACAAGAGTGTGTGCATAAGCAAGTTCATTTCGTATAATTTCTCCTCGGATCGCTTTTACAGTAGGTTGTGACTCTGGTGCAACTTCACACGTCAACGAGAATTTTCGAGTACTCAGTGGAATTCTCGTGAATTCTCTTGAGTTTAGCAGAATTGTCTTAGAAACAGCTAATTTCTCTCTAACTTTGTAAAATTCTTTTGATTTTAGCAGAATTGTTTTGAATTCAGCGAAATTCTCTTGAATCTCCTTGCATTTATCATAATCCTCTGGAAACCTGTAAAAATATCTCGTTAATTCAGAGAATTCTCTTCAATTATGTAGAATTCTCTTGAATTGTGTATAATTCTTTTAAATTCAGTAGAGTTCTCCTTTGTTTGGTAGAAATTCTCTTGAGTTTCGTCAAATTATCCTGTTTTCTTTCAAATTCAGCAGAATATTCTGGAAATCAGCAAAATTCTTTCGAATTTAAAAGAATCCTCTAGAGTTAGGCAGAATTCCCTTGAATTAATCATAGATCTTCGTAATTCTGTATAAATATCTCATGAATACCGTAGAATTCTCTTTATTCATGCATTCTCTTAAAATCTGTATAATTCTCTTGAAGTCCGTAGAATTCTCCTCAATTCAGTAGAATTCTCTTAAGTTTGGCAGAATTCTCTTGAATTTAGTAGAATTCTCTTGCGTTCAACAGAATAAGCTTTGATTTATTTTTAATTCATTAGGCTTAGTATGTGGGGTGAACACTTTAAATTTATCATTTTTTAGCAGTTTAAGTTGAAGGAAGCCCAGACGGGGTTCAATGAAAGTACTAGGGGTGCTTTTTGATGGTGTATAATATTATTTTGGGAACTAAAGTATCTGCTAGAGTCATGGAAAGGTGCCCGAAGTAACAATTTTTAGTTTGGAATTATTTTTGCTGCTTTAGTTAGCTGCAACTTAGACGGCGTTTGTTAAATGTACTTGGGGTGGTTTTTTGGGGCTGTCTAATATTATTTAAGGGAAGAAGATATCAACAAGGGTCTTGGGAAAGTGTATGCGGTTACTATTTTTAATTTGAAATTTTTTTGGCTGCTTAAGTCGAAGGTAACTAAGACGGGGTTTGTTAAATATACTAGGAGTCGTTTTTTTTTAGTTGCTAAATATTGTAGTAGGGATGGATATGCCTGAAAAAGTCTTGGGAAAGTGTGTAGGGTGATTATTTATAATTAGACAGTTTTTTGGCTACTTTAGCCGAAGTCAATTGCGACTGGGTTCGCTAAATGTACTAAAGGTCTCTTAGGTGACTATTTTTAATTTGAAAATTTTTTTACTGCTTCTGTTGAAGCCAGCTGAGACGCGATTCGTTAAATGTAGTAGGGGTAGTTTTTTTTAATCTCTGTTATAATATTGTAGGGATGGGGATATCAGCTTGAGTGTTGGGGAAGTGTGTGGGGTAATTATTTTAAATTTTGAATTTTTTGACAGTTTAACTTGAAGGCAGCTGAGATGGGGTTCGTTGAATGTACTGAGTGTGGTTTGTTGGGGCTGTCTAATGCTATTATAGGTTTCTATGGTGTATATTTTTGGTTTAAGATTTTTTTGGTTGTGTTTGTAAGTCCCGAAAAAGTTTTTAGTAAGCTATAAAGTAGTTTAGAGCTATGATATACGTTTTTTTAACCTACTCCCTCAGGTTTTTTTTTTCTTTGATTTCGTAAAATAAATGTGAAGGTTTTTGGAAAACACAAGAATAGACCCAAATTTTGATATGATTATATGTATTTATGCTGAGCTCATAATTCATTGTATGCGCTGTTTGAAGAAAATTGATTTTTATAATTTTGAAAAGCGCAAAAAAGCCCATAATTCTGGTTTTGTTATATGTTTAATTTCTGAAATTTGCTTCAGTGGAAGTACTGGCTGGCAGCACCTCCACCAAAAGTTTGGTTTTTTGAGAAAAATATGAAAATATATAAAATATAATAAAATATTGTGAGCAAAGAATATACTCTAACATTATTTTTAATCTTCACAAAGCATTTTCAATTAGTAATTTTTCAATGAAGAATACAAAATTCGTTTAAATATTGTATTTTACTGAATACTATTTATACGGAGTGTCTTTACAGATTTCATGACATTTTTTTTAATTCTCTGGAATTCTGTAAATAACTCGTGAATACAGTAGAATTCTCTTTATGCATTTTCTCAAAATCTGTATAATTCTCTTAAAGTCTGCCAAATTCCCTTGAAATCAGTAGAATTTTCTTACGCCTGGCAGAATTCTCTTGAATTCAGTACAATTCTTTAGAGATCGACAGAATTCTCGAGCAATCTATAGAATCCTCTTGAAATGAGTAGAGCTCTCTTAATTTTTGTTAAATTATCTTAATTTCTGTAAAAGACTCTTGAATTCTGTAGAATTCTTTTGATTTCAGCAGAATTCTTCAAAATTTAATGGAATTCTATTGGATTCTGTATCATTCTTTTGAATTCAGTAGAATTCTTTTCGTTTATATAAAATTCTCAATTTAGTAGAATTCTCTTAGGTTTAACAGAATTCTTTTGAATTTAGTAAAATTGTCTTGAAATCAGCCAAATTCTCTTGAATTATGCCGAATTCTCTTGCATCCAGTCGAATTCTCACGAATTTGGCAGAATTATCTTTAATTCCGTACAATTGGCTTGAAAAATGTAGAATTTTTTTGAATTCAGTAGAATTCTTTTCAGTTTAGCAGAATTCTCTTCAACTCTGTGGAATTATCTTGAATTCTGTGAAAGTCGTTTGACTTCTGTAGTATTCTCTTGAATAACGTAGAATTCTGTGAAATTCCTTAGAAAATTTTTAAACAGTTTTGAACTCACTTAAGAATTTTTTAATACCTTCGAATCCATCAGAATAAGCTTTGATTTATTTCGAATTCATTTGTCCTTCCCATTTTTTTCGTGAAGCTCACAAGAAGTGTCGATAAAGTTCCAATAAAAAATACGATCCGCCTGAGTCATGATTGAATGATTGTTCATTCCAGTGAAATCCCTCTGATGATGTCCTTACACCTATCTGGATGAAACATAGCTGGCAAATAGGGCATAAAGCAGGGCACACAGGCCCCCTGTGACCCCAAGCACGAAACTGCTTGCTACGAAGGGCCAATCGATTATTTTGACCCGCTTCAATTCTCACATATTCTTTGATACTTCATTTAAAATGTTCCATGGGTTATTTTGTTTAAATTTAATATTTACTATGAAGAAAAATAGTGAAGATAAATTGCGCTCACCATAAACATAATCATATCAGAATTTTGGCCTATTTTTGTGTGTTTCCCAAATACTTTACATTTATTTTACGAAATCAAACCTGAAAAAAACCTGAGGGAGTGAGTACAAAAAAAAACGTAAGCCATAGCTCTAAACTATGTTATAACTTACCAAGCCCAACCACATTAACGTCTCGGAAACAAGCCATGCATTTAACATGAACCCCTAAATAAAAATATAGATATTTGAAAAAACTGTAAACCCAAAGTTAATTATTTTTTCGGGGCTTACAAAAACAGCCAAAAAATGTTAAACTAAAAATATATACCACAACCTTCCCAAGACATCAGGGTATATCGATATCCCTACAATAATATTAGACATTCCCAACAAACCACACACATTACATTGAACAAACCCCATCACAGCTGCCTTCAACTTAGACTTTCATAAAATTCAAAATTTGAAATAATCACCCCACACACTTTTCCAAGTCTCTCATAGACATCCCCGCCCCTACAATATTATTACACAGACTCAAAAAACCCACCCCTAGTACATTTAACGAACCCCCTTCTGAACTGCACGTAATTGAAGCAGCCAAAAAGTTTCAAATTAAATATAGTTACCCCAGGCACTTTTTCAAAACTCTTATTAGATATCCCAATTCCTACAATGATATTACACAAAGCTATCCCTAGTACATTTAGCAAACCCAGTCGCCATTGTCTTCGGCTAAAGTAGCCAAAAAACATTTTATTTCTAAATAATCACCCCACACACTGTCTCAGGACTTTATTAGATATTGCAAACCCTAAAATATTATTCAACAACCCTCGTATATCAAAGAAACCCATCTCAGTTACCCTCAAATAAAGCAGGCAACAAATTTCAAATTAAACATAGTCACTTGAGACACCTTTTTTAACCCTTAAACTGCACACCTCAAAATAATTACGTTAGCTGCACCGTGGGTGTTTGACACCCAGATATTTAAACTTGTATAACTGAGCCAGATTTCAATATTTTATCACCAAATTTGGATGGGATGTAGAATTATACGTCTTTTTGTAAATTTCGTTGTTTTTATAACTATATAATTAATCTAAGTTAGTTAAAAACTGGATTTAAAAAAAATGAAAAAAATGAGTTTTTTCATAAAAAAGTGTATGAATTGCGGAATTTTTAATATTATTACCTAAAAATTTGATGGAATACTCTTGAAACAGTATACTTTTAGAAAAAAATAAGTATAACATAGGTGATTTCGAAAAAGGTATTTATTTTGCGAAATGAAAATTCAATTTTTGACTAAAAACAAACAGTGTATTTTCCATGCTAAAATCAATTGATTGATACATAAAAGACTAATATTACATAAAAGTAAGGAAGAGCGAGTACTAAAATGACAAATTAGATATAGGAAAGATAATAAAAGGTAAAATAAATCTATTCATATGCACCACAGTCGGTGCAAAGGGCTGAACGGCGCTCATTGCACATGGGCCGTCTGCAAGATGCGCAGCGAGTTTTTGTCTTTTTATCTTTTTTGGCAGGGCATATTGCGCATCTAGCATAATTTTCTGCCAAAACAAGTTGCAGCTCAGCAGGATTTTCTAATTCTGCTCTATCATGGCCTAACATTCTTGCTATTGCGTAGCGGAGATCTTTGCGCAAAGTATACAGTTTGGATCTTTCTTCAAGATACGGTTTTGAAATATAATCAATCACACCTTCTAAACAAGATTGCGCCGATATTTTGTTAGATCTTCTTCATTTTCGGAATCACTAGTAAACTCTGAGACGTTGTCTTCTTCACTTTCACTTGTAACACCTCCAAAATCATCTTCATCCTCCTGCGTGGCTAGCAAGTCTTCACATAAAGTTCGTTTTCGTAGATTGTACGACATCTATAAATGCATAAAACTATATACTAAAGCAACAAAAAATTTTTTAATTAATAAAGATGATGTACTTACGTTCAAAAGCAATCAAAAATACACAATATTTGGAGAAAAAAATCTGAACAAAAATCACTTTTTCGAACACTAACTGCACCCTGGGTGTTGAGCACCCACCGATTTTCGAGAGTCTACTTTGCGGAGCAGTCGAACGTGAACTAACACTTGGAACGCTCGCGCTCTACCAACGTACTGTACTCACTAACACACTCACGAAAAACCGCCAAATGTCGGCACATATCCCATTATATCGAATTTAATACAGAATATTAGAGGCCAAAGTTGGCTCTGGGTGTTTGACACCCACGGTGCAGTTTAAGGGTTAAGACTCTATTCCATATCGCTATTCTAATAATAATATTATACAGGCTCAAAAGAACATCCCTAGTACATTTAAAAACCCCGTTTCAGCTGCCTTCGACAAAAGCAGCAAAAATAGTTAAAAATTAAAGATAGTTACATCCGGCACTCTCAGAAGACTCTAGTCGATATTCTCATCACTAAAATAATATAACACACCCCAGAAAAACACCCCTAGTATATTCAACGAACCTCATCCTAATTCAGTTCGAGTAAAGCAGTCAAAAACATTTCAAACTGAAACGTGTCATGTAAGACACCTTCCCAAGACTCTCATAGATATCCCCATCCCTACAATAATATTACACATCCCCAAAAACCATCTATAGTACATGTAATATATCCAGTCTCAACTTCCTCTACAAAAGCATACAATACAACTTCAAAAACCACCCCTCGAACGTTAAACGGAATAGTCTCAGCTGCTTTCAACTAAAACAGGCAAAACATATTCAAATTATAAATAGTTCAATCCAAACACCTTTCTAAGGCTCTAGCAGATATCTCAATTCCTACAATAATATTATACAGCCTAAGAAAACCACCCCTAGTACTTACATCGAACCCCGTCTGAGCTTCCTCCAACTTGAGCTGCTAAAAAATATAAAATTTAAAATAATCACTTCACACATTTATCAAACACTTGAGTAGATATTCCGATCAATACAATAATATTCAAATGCCTTAAAAACGATGTGCGTCATCAGAGGGATTTTTGTGGGCATATGTTTGCACTTTGAAATGCACCCGGAAAAAGTGGATTGGTACTTTTTCTTAAATGCGTGCTGTGAAATCATCAAGCATTTAATTATGACTCTGGCGTGTCGCATTTTTTCAATGGAATTTCCTTGATATTTCTTGTAACGTTCACAACAATGGAAATTGAAAAGACTAATTAATTCAAAATAAATCAAAGCTTATTTAAGGGCATGCTCTCCGGTGATCACGTGACCAAAACAGTCCTTGGTTATGAAATTTTTTTTGGTGTTCACCATGTCCAAACGCAATGATGTATTGCTCTCAAAATTTGGAATATAGAAAATGAGACAATAAATTGCGTTTGTATATTTAGTTTCAGTAATAATTTTGAAAAAAAATTTCCATGTAAAAAATAAATGTGGAAAATTTCATAACCGAGCTTGGTTATGTGATCTCTACTTTACCGACGTTGAAATGCTCCAACAATAATGACAGGTTACGTGTGTGCAGATACTTATTTTTTGATTTGCAACGAATGTGCATGGTAACGTTGCAACGAATGTGCAACGAATGTGAATGGTAATAATTTTGAAAAAAATTTCCATGTAAAAAATAAATGTGTAAAATTATTTTCATTTTTTTTGGTGCTCACTACGTCCACACGGATTGAGATATCGTGTTTAGAATTTGAACGATTGAATAAAAAGCACTAGAGAATGTTTGTACACATCAATATGTTTATAATTTCAAGGAAATTTCATTTATAAATTGATAGAATAGGATATTGCCATTCGAGTTGCAGCACGTGCAGGTAATGTTTGGTTTGATGCATTTCAGATTTTCTGATTCACGTATGTTGATAACTGACACAAATTTTGGACTAATTTGTCTGAACATTCAAAAAATGAATATAAACAATAACACTTGCACATTCGTTGCAAATCAAAAAATAAGTATCTGCACACACGTAACCTGTCATTATTTTTGGAGCATTTCAACGCCGGTAAAGTAGAACCAAGCTCGGTTATGAAATTTTTCATATTTATTTTTTACGTGGAAAGTTTTTTTCAAAATTATTACTGAAACTAAATATACAAACGCAATTTATTGTCTCATTTTCCATATTCCAAATTTTGAGAGCAATACATCAATGCGTTTGGACATGGTGAACACCAAAAAAAATTTCATAACCAAAAGGACTGTTTTGGTCACGTGATCACCGGAGAGCATGCCCTTAAGATAATTCTACAGAATACAAGAGTCTTTTACAGAATTTGAGATAATTTTACGAAAACCAAGAGAGTTCTACTCAATTCAAGATAATTCTACAGATTGCACGAGAGTTCTGTTGAACTCAAGAGAATTCTACTAAATTCATGAGAATTCTGCCAAACGTAAGAGAATTCTACTGAATTGAGGAGAATTCTACGGACTTCAAGAGAATTATACAGATTTTAAGAGAATGCATAAATGAAGAGAATTCTACGGTATTCATGAGATATTTATATAGAATTCCGAAGATCTATGATTAATTCAAGGGAATTCTGCCTAACTCTAGAGAATTCTTTTAAATTCGAAAGAATTTTGCTGATTTCCAGAATATTCTGCTGAATTTGAAAGAAAACAGGATAATTTGACGAAACTCAAGAGAATTTCTACCAAACATAGGAGAACTCTACTGAATTTAAAAGAATTGTACACAATTCAAGAGAATTCTACATAATTGAAGAGAATTCTCTGAATTAACGAGATATTTCTACAGGTTTCCAGAGGATTATGATAAATGCAAGAAGATTCAAGAGAATTTCGCTGAATTCAAAACAATTCTGCTAAAATCA
>CAKNXH010056299.1:11066-26776 GCA_932178445.1 Andricus quercusramuli
ATTATTGTATTACTCTCACAATTCAGTTTATTCATTACCATCATATCAGTGCTTTTGTTATTATTAATTTTTCCAAATACGTATTTTGGATGTGCCTACACATTGCGCCATTTATCATTATATTCGGAAGTGCGGTGTTTATGAAGAGAATATTATTCGTTCTGGGTTGAGACCTTAGCAGCCCCTGACGCTTGGGTAATCCCGTTGCGTCACCTTGTGAGCTTAAGCATGACACGCTATTGGCTGATATCTCTGACTCACTGATAAAGTAATTACCCGTGAGTGTTAGACGTTTCCCCGCAACCGCGGGGCAATAACAAAGGATGTGAGTAGATGTCTCATTATCCTTTCCTTTGATTTCATTGCGCCCGAGCTTGAGTATTTCCCTAGCTCGGTTGGAGTTAACCTTTGAGCCCAAAAGTGCTTTGGCCTGTCTGCAACCAGAGACCAAGTCCCACTCATTCTGATGTTCCTCAGTCAGCCAACTGTTAATTACTTCAGTGAATGACCTGCTGGAAATACCTACCACTGGCTCGGGTTCAGTAACATTTCTTCCTGCTGCTAGCTTGGCTAGCCTATCCGATATCTCATTGCCCTTGATACCACTGTGTCCAGGGATCCATATCAGAGTGACTCGGTTTTTGGTCGCTAACGTATTTAGTGCCTCAAAGCATGCCCATACTAATAGCGACGTAGTCGTTGTTCCATTCAAGGCCATTATAACAGCCCTGCTGTCTGAGTAGATACCGCATCTGTCTTACTCGGATCATCAGTGCTTGCTGCATTACTCCGAAGAGCACATCCAGATGCTGACCGCGCACGATAACCAATATATCGTCCGCATAGCCTATGACTTGAAGGACCTGACTCGAGAGTAAATGAAGCAATTCATCCACTACCAGGTACCACAGCAAGGGCGAGAAAACTCCCCCCTGCGGACATCCCGAACCAATGGTTCCACTTAGAGTGACATCACCCTTAGTCGTGGTTAGATTCTTCTTGGCCAACATGTGGCACGTCCATTCCACAACTGCAGTAGGCACACCATGTGTAACCATGGCCGCCCTGATCACCTCTCTAGAGGTGTTATTGAAGCCTCCTTCGATGTCCATAAAGGTTCCAATCGCAAGGCCTTTCTCCTTTAGTTGACCTTCAATTAGGTTCACTGCTCTGATTAGGGCCGTCTCCCTCGAGTTATCAGCCCTATAGGCGTGTTGCTCCTTGTGGAGCGGTCTGCTTGATAAGACCTTATCGCAGATATATCTATTCACAAGTCTTTCCACTGTTTTTAATAGGAAAGAAGTTAGGCTGATGGGCCGGAAATCCTTGGGTGAAGTATAACCGATCCTACCTGCCTTCGGAATGAAGACTATTCTCGTACCCCTCCATGCTGTTGAGACATATCCCAACGTCAAACTAGCCCTAGCAAGTCTCACTAGCGGCCCTATGATGATCTCTCCACCCCTCTGTAAGAGGGCTGGGTATATGCCATCCGGGCCAGGAGACTTGCAAGGACTGAAGGATTTCAGGGCCCACCTAACCTTAGCAGGGGCGACAATCTCGTTGGCCAGCTTTCGTTTGGGGCCAAGTTGGGCCACAGGTGACTTTGCTTGCCTCTGAGTTGCCGTCCCCCCTTCTCCAGACCTTGAAAAGCTTGGAAAATGTGCCCTCATCAGATGGGCCAAGGTATCCCCGTCAGACTCTGAGTATCCCCCTCCGAGCAATTTCAGAGTGCCGAGAATAGCGTTAGAATTTCGAGAAAGCAGCCTGTCCAGTCTAGCCGCCTCAGCTCCCTTCTCGATGTCTGTGCAAAAGTTGGTCCAGCTCTCCTGCTTTACCTTACGTATTGCACCTCTGTATTCGTCCCTCATCGTCGTGAATGACGCCCATAGTTCCTTCGTTTTGCCAGTACTGGCACGTCTGAACCTCTCTCTGGTTACCCTGCGAAGCTCTTCGAGTTTGTCATGTCACCAGTGTGTCTCCCCAGCCTTTCGGACTCTCGTAGGTCGACAATTACTTTCATAAGTGGCTTTGATGACTTCCTTGAAAGTTTTGGCTGCCATCTCCAGGGTGTCCACGTCTCGAATCGACCTGGGAACCTTCGAGAGTGCACATCTTAGTTGCGTGGAAAACTGATCCCAGTCCGTTCTTCTTGGATTTCTAACCCATTTAGGGCCAGTGGGTACAACGGATTCCAACACGAACTCTATCTGTGAGTGATCTGAGAGAGAGGGTTCGTCTGAAACCCTCCACTTCTTGATACTATCCCTAAAACTACTGGTGCAGAGAGTTATGTCAATGACTTCTTCCCTGACCGAATTACGAAACGTCAGGGTATTCCCCGTGTTAAGAATATCTAAGTCAGTAGTGATTAGGTATTCCAGTAGGTCATTACCTCTTGAGTTGACGTCCGTGCTACCCCACAAAGTATGGTGGGAATTAGCATCGCACCCCAACAGTTCTGAAGAAATACACGTCAAACTTTTCTAAACTTAAAAAAGATTTCAACTGCTTTACCGTCATATTTTACGAAGAATGAGAAAACCAGCGCTCGACTTCGTAGTACGGCGAGGGCAGCACCTCTATTTCGCAGAAAATGTGATGTCCCCCACTCCGACACCCCGTACCGCATCTACACTCTGCGCTCCCTTATACGACATTCCCTTATACGCCCGCTCCATTATACGACCAGTTGGCGCTCCCCTATACGACGGGAAATTCGTTCTCCTTCATCCCCATTCCTCCGCTCAAAGTTCGCGCGGGAAGCAAATAGTCTTGCGCGTAAATATAAATACAATATTTTCGTATAGTGATTTAGGATTACCTACTTATGAGTTTTGAAGTGAAACACTTTTATTACGAATTTTTATAAGGGGTTATCTTAAAAATGTCATCAACGTAAAATTCTACAAAATTTGACAATCTGACAATGTTTACATTCGCAAACAAAGCTATATTCATGGAGCTATGGAGCCAGCTCTGACTGACACAGGATTCAACGCGTATGCGCACGACCCCGTGAGCTTGTTGGTGGAAGGGGTTAGACGGAAACCCCCTTGCTCCGTCGTATAAGGGAATGTTTTTGGTCCCGAGCTCGTCGTATAAGGGAGCGTGGAGTGTACCTTAATAATATTTTAGACCAAGTTCACGTGACTCGGTCTATTTTTCCCCTATTTTGCTAATATCTTCGTAAAAACGAATTTTTTCTGTATAAGTGTATTTGAAAAACAGTTTAATTTTTTTTAAAGGGCAATTTAATGAAATAGTAAAATGATGATAATTATTATTCGTCACGAAGATATTACCAGAATATTACAAAAATTAATTTTGGACCCATGCATTCGGTACCTTGTTTTCTCCTCAGCACCCAGCGAAGTGAAGTTATCTGGTGGTTGAAGTTTCTGCTTGAGGAGTTACCATTATCACTAACTGAAAAGTGCACAATTGAGGGTCCGGATGCAATAAGGGCACATAAAATTTTCTCGTGCGAAAACGAAGTCCCCTGGAGGCTTTCAACAAAATTTTCGAATTTTGATTTTTAAAGGACATATCTAGATGTGAAATTTTATTGCGCACCTTTTTTCTTCCAGATAAAAAGTTGTAGCTTTTTTAGTTTACAAATTAAAGCCGAAAAACTGACTTTTTGAAAAAAATCATTTTTAATCCGTTTTTCTCTTCAACTCGCGCTCCGATCGTCAGTTTTTAGAATTTTTTGATAAAATTTTTAGAAAATGCACTTTAGGGTATGGATTGACTGATAGAGTAAGAGGAATTCAACAAAAAAATTTGGTGTAATTGTTATTAACTTTTTTCTGATGTTCTGCGTGAATCGGACTTCTGTAACTTCCAGCGTTTCGTTTATCGAGGGAATTTTGAGCAAGGAAAAACTTCTCGCGACAAAAGTGCGGAGGAAACTGTGATAAAGTTGTTGGGAAAGTTTCAGATCAAAATATTCAATAGTTTAGGAGTAGTTGTGATTTTAGTTTATGTCAGCGCTTGAGCTTTCGAGTGTACTACGTTCTCGCGTTAGTAAGTTTTTGCTTACAATACGATTTTAATTAAATTTATCAGTGAATAGCAATTCAATGAAAGTAAGTTCATAAAACATTCATGAATTAAAAAATTTAGCGTGTGCATAGGGTTGTTTACAAAGCGAATGTTCAAAGTCGCTTCAAAGTTAAACCGCATGCAAGTGTAAACATTAGGTGTATAGTATCTATCTCACAGTTAAATCTAAATAAACCGCAAATATACATTAAAAACTTAATAAAATTCACGAGTGTTTTATCACCTTACTTTCACTGAATTCTTATTCACTGAAAAATGTAATTAATATCGTATTGTAAGCAAAAACTCACAAGCGCGAGACCGTGTCACGGCGGCAAGCCCCAGAGTGCTATAGTACACTCGAAAGCTCAAGCGCTGACATAAACTAAAATCACAACTACTCCTAAACTATTGAATATTTTGATCTGAAACTTTCCCAAAAAATTTATCACAGTTTCCTCCGCACTTTTGTCGCGAGAAGTTTTTCCTTGCTCAAAATTCCCTCGATAAACGAAACGCTGGAAGTTACAAAAGTCCGATTCACGCTGAGCATCAGAAAAAAATTAATAACAATTACACAAAATTTTTTTGTTGAATTCCTCTTACTCTATCAGTCAATCGATACCCTAAAGTGCATTTTCTGAAAATTTTATCAAAAAATTCGAAAAACTGACGAACGGAGCGCGAGTTGAAGTGAAAAACGGATTAAAATTGATTTTTTTCAAAAAGTCAGTTTTTCGGCTTTAATTTGTAAACTAAAAAAGCTACAACTTTTTATCTTAGAGAAAAAAGATGCGCAATACAATTTCACAGCCAGATATGTCCTTTAAAAATTAAAATTCGAAAATTTTGTTGAAAGCCTCCAGGGGACTTCGTTTCCGCACGAGAAAATTTTATGTGCCCTTATTGCATCCGGACACTCAATTATCTACAACCAGAGTCCATTATTTTTATTTATAGTATCACCGTTGTCTTTTATTAAAAGTGCGGAATTAAGAGCCAAATTTGATTAATTAAACATCAAATTTATTATGATGATAGATAGTTTTGAAAATAAAAAAGTTACTAACCCAGCCAGTAGACGTATTAAATTGTTTATAAATATACACAAAAAATGTGTCAATGATTATACAATAAAAAAAATTGTTTTGCTCAAATAATTCAATTAATAATCAGAGAGAGGAAAACTAGTTTATTTTTTATTTATATTTTGTAAATTTTGTGAAAAATATACTAATATTAATGATTTCATAAACAAAGCAAGATATAAAAAGAAGAGGACATGTTTGTATATCTCCTAATAAAGAACAATCAATTTTTATTTCTTGACTTTTTAAAGCCTGACATTTTTAAGCTTAAAACTTTTTAAAACAATTTAAAGAATCCTATTTTTGCGCTTGTCCTAATTTATGAAGTAAGCTGTCGGTACCCGTCAAAAAATAGTTACCGGTACCGATAATAAGATTTTTGGGTAATTTTCAAATTATATAGAATTTAGAATGATTCAACCAATGAATCGCCAACGGCGATACCACGCTGTAAAAACTAGTTCTCGTTAGATCACTGAATTTAAGCAGTGTCGGGCGAGGCTAGTACTTGGATGGATGACCGTTCGTGATACTGCGTGCTGTTGGCCCGTCGTGGGTGTGGTGAGCCCACACTTGTAGTTATTTACTACAAGAAACTATCCATCTAGAAACACTACCCGAATCGGGTAGTGTCACGCCTACCCCGAAAGGGAAATGGCTTAATGGTATACATACATACATACATTTAGAACAGAATTTAAAAGATTTGAAGACAATCAAAACATTTTGTAGGATAACTGAATTATTTCAAAAGATATTTCAAAGGTTTTAAACTTTAAGAAAGATGTTAAAATAATTTAAAATTTGAAAATTTTCAAACACTTTGAACCAAACATACATTTTTTAGTAGCTTGAAAAAAATTTAGAAGCTTCTTAAGAATTTTGAAACAATACGAAAATTTCCTTAAGAAGGTTTTAAAACATTTATTTTTATTTTTGGCAATTTTAACAAACATTCGAATTTTGAAGAGATTAAAAATATTTTAAAACTTGAATAGTGTGCCGAAAATGTATAAAATATTCTAAAATTACTTCAAAATTTTCCAGATTTTTTTTCGACGTATGTGAAATCTTCAAAAATCGTTTTGAATTTTCTCCAGAATCTTAGGCAAATTATATTTATATAACATTAAAAACAAACTGATGAAACGTAATTTCTTTCGAATTTAAGTTTGGAAAAACTTTTAACAAATAAACAGTTATTCGAAATTTTTATTTTGTATTAAAAATGATTCTAATTGGAAAAAAATAATAAGCTTTCAAGAAAACTTCTTTCAAAGAGTTGCTATTCTATTTTTATTCCATTTGTTTGGTGAGTAACATTTCTCGGAAACTCTCCGTCGGTTCTATGAAGTAGAGGTTTTCAGCTCTAATTGAGACTGCTGAATCTGGATAAGTAGTGCCTGACTTTCGGCGTAGGCTCTGAAGGACCTCCTAGTCAAAACGATGTTATGCCCAAGCTAGCCAAATAGTAACTTAACTTCACGTACCCCCGGAAATCAGCAATTAGTTCCCGTGACGTCAGAGGCCTCCACCCCACTCGAGGGAGGCTGTCCTTAGGGTGGGGGATTATGAGATGGAGGTGGAAGGAAGGATGGGAGAATTTGAGGATAGAAATTTGGAAAGTAAGAAGTGCCAGATGTCGAGACTTAGAAAACCTTGAGAAACTTTAATTTTCGTTTATTAGGGTATTTGTAGAGGACCATCACGAATTCAACCTTTTCGAGAGTCTTTGAAACCAGATGGGATCGAGTCCGGTTAATCCGTCCTTCCAAGACGGAGGCCATTTGAGTTCAGTTTATGGCGATATTGAATTTAGAGAGACATTCATTATTTAAGAAAAATTGTTTCGCGTAAAGGCATTCAGTTCTCAATCTGGGTAGGCTAATCTTCCCAATAGTTTTATTATAGGGATTGTAAGGCTTCAATTTCAATAAGAATATTGAAAGCAGATAGGAATTTTCTGAGGAAAGGTAACCATAAACTCTAATGCAGGCCTGCCCTAGCTGGGGAAAACTGCTCGTTGACCACATGTTCAAATTCCACCACCAGTTCCCTACGCACAGCGTCAGAGGCTCGGGGAGGTGGTCGCTCTCTGAAATGGAAGAGAGGTATCCAGTACCGTAGATAGGCAGTATCTCGGAAGGTGGTTTAGGGTGACTGATTTTGAAATAAAATAAAATGAGTGAAGTAATTTGGAATTTGGAATATAATAAATATATTAGCAGCAATGGAATGAATTAAGTCTTCCAAACAAGGAAAGTTCATAATATGTTCTGTAAAGAAGGTTGGAAATAAATCTTTAAAAACCAACAGTTTCATGGAAAATAGGTTTATTCTGAAAAATTCTTCAAATCTTAAACCTAAAATCCAACACTCTTTATACAAGGATTTTTTCGGAATATCATTTGTTGGTACAATAATTACAATAAATTTTTTACATAAAATGTCAGTAATAATTTGGTTACAGTTCGAAACACGCTCATAATCTGTTCCAACTTATTAGCATTATCATTTCAGGAAATTATTATAATTTGTTAATCCATTCATATTTTTTCATATCTTGTATATTTCCAACGGATAATGGAATTTTTAATTTTTCATTATTTTTTTGTGCGATAAAAATGTGAATCTTCGTTTTTTGAAATAAAAAAACTTTTTAAAGAATTTTGAATGGTTTCGAAAGAATGAACGAATATTCCTAAGATTGATATGAAAATTTTAAAAAAATTTTGAATATTTCAGAAGATTTTCGAAAATTCCGAGAAAAAATCCAGAATAACTTAAGGATAATTTTTTAATTTTTAAAGATTTTTGAAAATTTTAAGAAAAATTCGGGTCCGTTTGAATACTTTAAATAATATTTAGGATTTTTAAAGTGATGAAGTTCTGAAGTGATAACAATATTTTGAAACTTAAAAGGATTTCCGAATATTTATAAAATAATTTAAAAAATAACGAATTTTGAAGAAATATTAAAATTTTTAATTAAATAAATGAATTTTTCACTAAGAAGATAATTTTTTAACAAAAAAAAAGCAAATATAATAGTCATATCTCCAACCAAAAACAACGAATTTTGACAAAATAGTTAAATTTTCAATCAAAAAGATGCATTTTTAACCTTCAAAGTTAATTTTCTACCAAAAAACAACAAAGGGCCTAGCCCGTTAAGCAGGTCAAAAATGCCCTTGGCTGGAACCAGATTGTCAATGAGCCCTTTTCTAGGACTTGGAATCATAACTTTTTTCCCGGATTTTTGAACCCCCATCACCATCCCTCTAGTCATGGTGGCTAAAAATGTATTTCATGGTATTTATTTTTTTGTGACACATTTGTGTAATAGAAAAATCTGAAAAAAATTAGTAAAAAACAAATAATTAGAATACACATAAAAAAAAATGTTCCAGTGTTTTGGCGGGATATTCAAATTTTTGAGAGAAGTTCAAATTTTTGAAAATTCTTTTTGGTCAAAAATTTTTTGAGTACTGTTCCATGTTTTTAATAAATGAAATGTCATCTCATGTGCTAACTTTCAGATTTTTTAAAGATTTTTAATCAATGTGAACGGTAGTTTTTTTAAATAAAAACTTTCACAGATGGCAGATACCCTTATTAAGAAGAAGTATTGGTAATCATTGGATCCAGTATTACTTATGATCAAATGCTGTATTTGTAATGTTTCTGAAATTGAAATTTCTTCATAAAAGTTCTGGATTAATCATCGTCGCTATCCCCATTAATTACAGCTGCCATTTTATGTTGTACGAATTGTTTGCTTAATATTTCTTCTGGTTGAACGATTATCGACAAATATCGACAATGGGATAGATACTAAATTACAGCAGCAGCATGTGAGCAGCAACCGATCGTACGATTAGCATGTGCGCACTCACAACCTAATCATTTAATTCCTTCGAAATCAATGGAATCAGGCGTGTATTCAACAAAACACTTAGAACGCCGATGATTCATATGCCGTGACTGAACTTCTACTTTCAAAATGTTCGCGGTTCCTTTAGCGCAGCAAATGTTAATTTTGTTGTCACTGTCCACCAATTCAGCTAAATACGGTACAGCTTGACTGAGTTGATGCAAACCCGTGAACAATATTTCGAGATCGTTGACGGTGATTTCCGAAAAGTCTCCCACATCCGACGGACATATCGCACGTTCAGGACAATAGTGTGACAACTCAAAAAAAGTCATTTCGAGAAAATCGACTTTGAAAATTTTCAGATTTTCACGTTGGGGTGACTTTCCTCCATAAACGTTGTCCCTTATATTTGTCAACTTTCCTGTTAGTTCGAGAGTATTTACTGAGCCACCTCTACCCTGTTAGCGAATTTCCGCTCAAAATTCTATGTGTTCGAATTTTTCAAATTAAAGTTTCGAGTTGTCACATTTTTGATTTGTCACGCGGCACCTGTTGCATCTAGAGATGTCCATCTGCTATAGAGCGATAGAGCTCGGAAACTGCTATCCAATGGTGGTATTAACTCAAAAATGAACTTTTCTGAGTTGTCATACTATTGTTCTTAACGTGCGACATATGTTCGAAAAAAATCTTTCGCCTACTCCATCGTTTTTCTTGAACTTCTTGAGCCAAAATATTGTCGGAATCATTAGTTGATTTCAATTGCGATACAATGGACTCGCAATTTTGCATATCGGAATTAGGACAACCCAACGAATTTTCGTTACTCGGCAAGAGTCATTAGATTCAGCTGTATTTAGCTGGTTACGTTATCCTTTAAGTGCTGGCATGAGTACTTTATACTCTCTGAAGAACCATTTCCACTCAATGCAAAAGCATATCGAGAAAAATTTTCAATTACACATATTCTTAAAGCCCAATATAAATTATAATACAGAAAACAGTTAATGAAGCAGGTTTTATTCTATCTTCTATACAAAATGGATGACTGGATTTTCTCAAGAAAATCGGCTATTATAGTAAAATTGCATGTTTTTAAAATAAAAAATTCGGAAAACGTCTCAGTCCCGAAATGCAAAATTGCAAGTCCATTGTATCGCGTTTGAAATCAACTAATGATTTTGAGAATATTTTGGCTCAAGAAGTTCAAGAAAAGCGATGGTGTAGGCGAAAGATTTCTTTCAAACATATATGTTCATCGGATCTGGGAGATTTTTCAGAAATGTCCGTCAAAGATCTCGAAATATTGTCAAAGGAATTTAACGATATTGTTGTGAGTGCGCAAATGCTAATCGTCCGATAGGCTGATGCTTTTATGCTGCTGCTGTGATTTACTATTTATCCCATGCTCGATATTTGTCGAAAATCGTTCGATCAGCAGAAATATTTAGCAAACTGTTCGCATAACATAAAATCGTAGCTGCAATTAATGAGGATAGCGACGATGATTATTCCAAAATTTTTATAAAAGATTTTCGTTTCACACACCAATTAAAACATTCAGAAACATTGAAAATACAGCATTTGATCGTAAGTAATATTCAGCATTTCAATATTAATCCATGATACCCTTATGAAAAAGAAGTATTATTAAGTATCGGGTCTAATAATTTTTTCACGAATAAGTATTGGAAATCCAATACTTTCCCGAGAAAAAAGTACTGGATCCAATACTTACCAATACTTCTTCTTAATAAGGGTATTTGCCATCTGTGGAAGTTTTTATTTAAAAAATCTACTGTCCACATTGATTAAAAGTCTGAAAAAAAATTTTTAGGTGTATTCTAATTAGTTGTTTTTTTCTAATTTTTTTCAGATTTTTCTATTACAAAAATGTGTCACAAAAAAATAAAAACCATAAAACACATGTTTAGCCACCATGACTATGGGGGTGGTGATGGGGGTTCAAAAATCCGGGAAAAAAGTTATGATTCCAATTCCCAGAAAGGGGCTCATTGAAAATCTGATTCCAGCCAAGGGCATTTTTGACCTGCTTAAAGGGCTAGGCCCTTTAAAAAAAACTCAAATTTTCAATTAAAAGAAATAAGTTTTTAACCTAGAAGATTAAGTTTTCACTAAAATGCAACGAATTTGAACAAATATATAGTTAATTTTTAACCATAAAAATGAATTTTTTATCAAATAGTTGAATTTTCAAACAAGAACATTAATTTTCTACCAAAACACAACGAAATTAAAAGTATATATATATATATATATATATATATATATATATATATATATATAGTTAAACTGTAGTCAAACTAATTTTCAGTACAAATGCTTAATTTTCCACCATTTTTGCTCGTTTTGTATTTCCAGATGTTCCAGGTTTGTTATAAAGCAAATAATAAATAACATACTCAGTTACAATTAGCCTTTCGCCCGAAGTGTGCTTCAATGAATTTGGCCAATTTCAAGAAACGTTGTTTTTTTCAGGAAAATGATAACATTTTCTCAAGATTTTACGATTTTCGGTAAACTTTCAAATGAAATTTTTCATTGATAAATTATATTTGAAATAACCTTAGAAAAGATTTTCAAACATTTCAAAGTTTAGAAGATTTTAAGATTAAAATTCTTGAAAAGATTAAAAAATATGTAATTTTAAACTTGAAAAGATTTCAAGAAACTTATAACAAAATGTAGATTTTTAAAGATTTTGTTATACGCTGCTCGCATAGAGCGAGACTCTTCTATTGGTAGATTTAAAACACTCTCGCAGACGACGTTTATTCATTCAGTAGGCAACCATTTTTAAATTATAAGAACTAGTAATTAGACTCGCAAGTAAGAGAGAGAGAGAAATAGGTACTCCATGAATTGACGTCAGCAGTGACGTCAGCATGGCGGCAGGGCGAGTAGAGGCGAGAGTCGCGAGTAGAGCGCCCTCGAAACTCGACGCGCGCATCTCCCACCAACGATTTTCTACCCTCTCCGCTCGAGTCCCACGCAACGCCCAAGCAGCCTCCCCGTTAAAAGGGCGCGCACGGGCCCAGAACGGCAGAAGTGCTTGGGAGCTGGTAGCCAGAGCCCTCTCACTTAAAACCTACAGCTGGCAGCCAGCCACAGTGCGTTCACTCTCATGGGGAAAAATGAGACCGTGTTTAGTGTCTTCTATTCCCGATTGGCGGCGCATCTTTTCAAAAATATGCAAAAATGATTGCGGTTTTACAGGGGCCAGGGGACTTGTCAACTCGGTGCGTTGTAGCACGTGGTGGCACGTCCAAATATTTCAAGTATATTTTATGTTAAAGAAGAGTGTTTATTGAAATATGTTTGCTCCTGTTGATGTGAATTATGGTGTTCACTCTTTGTTAGTGATACAAGTTTCGCGGTACATATTTTAAGAGGTTCGAACATCATTGCTAACCTCGAAATGTGTTGCCTAAGACGAAACTTGTATTTCAATTTAATAAGTACAAAGATCAACTTCTGCAAACATATTAAAATAATAATTTTTCTTTAATATAAATTATTATATTATTATTTATTATATTTATTATTATTATTATTATTATTATATTATATAATTATATACCGCAAGCCATTGCCGTGACCAACAACTCGAAAACGAAACCAACAGAACTCTCTCTCGAACGCCAAAACCTTCCAGCTGGAAGTCAGCCAAAGACAAATTAATGACGCATCACCATCACACTTAAGAACTCCGTCGTTTCTCTTTAATCAACATGGTAAGAACCTAAACAAAAATAAAAACTTTACTTAACTATAATTCTTTGTTTTTCTGGTCATTTAACTTCTCCCCTTCTTTCCTCCGCTAACGGGTTAGCTGGCATACCAGCCTGTCCGTTTCCGCTGAGACAGCTGGCATACCAGCCATTTCAGCCGATACACTGACTAACATCATCCCTTTCCCACTTACTTCTGAATTGAATCTCCGCTAATCTAAGTCTTTACGGAAGAAAACCCGAAATCAAAAACACCTGCTCAACTCGCTATCTCTTTCTATCTTAGGAGATAGATATAACAATCCCTCTTTCCACCTCCCTGGAATTTATCCTCTCACTCCCTCCTCTTGTAGTCTCTAGATCACTCTTCCAACCTGCTATTTCTTTCTATCTTACGAGATAGACACGTCACTCCCCCCTTCCACCTCCCTCGAAATTTATCCTCTCACTCCCTCATATGGTTCCCCTACCTCTCCTGTCTCTTACTATCTGATGAGATAATTCCTTTTCACTCTCTCTTAGTAGAGAAACATCCATTATCCCCGACGTATATCCTTACTACTTCCAATGAATCCCACCCAAAAGTAAGGAGCATATCAATTTTAAACAAATTCAGAAGCTTCTTAAGAATTTTGAACGGTTTTAAGAGAATATTCTTAAGAATTTTTAATGGTTTTAGGAGAATATTCTCAAGATTCTTGTGAAATTTTGAAAGGTCCGAATCCATTTCAAATAAGGCAGGTTCTACACTCGAAGTCGCAGAATCTCTCGAAGACAAAATATGTTGTTTTTTAGACGAAGTTAGGCGATACGTATTTTTGCGATATGTCATACAAATATTTTGTCGAAGTTATGCGTATTTGAATTTTTTGCTTTGTTTTAAAATAATCCGCATTTTTTTCTTTAAACTCATGTAACTTTTGACCTGATTGAGGTATTCAAGATTTCTTTCCAGATTCTGGTCATTTTTTGTTGAATTTGTACCGCACAAAACTCACAATTTATTTTCCTTATAATAGTACAAATTCAAAAAAAAAAATTGGCACAAAATATAAGTGTGGGTTTTTTGAGGAAATCGACTTTTCAAATTTTCAGAAAAACCGCTGCCTTTTTATTCAGAAGATTTATATAAATTCCAAGACTAAATTTGGAATCAGTTGTAAGACTAAGTAATTTTTCAACCAAAAAACCATTAGTTTTCACGAAAATAATTTACATTTATATCAAAAAGATAAATTTTTAATTTAGAAGATTAATTTTCTGCCAAAAAACAAAGAATTTGAACAAATATAATCAAGTTTGCAATAAAAAAAAATGAATTTTTAACCAAGTAATTGAATTTTCGATACAAAAGATGAATTTTCAAACAAGAAGATTTATTTTCTACCAGAAATAACAAGTTCAACAAAATACGTTAAATCTTGAACAACAAAAAATCAACTAATTTTCAATTAACATTTTTAATTCTCTATCATTTTTCATCGTGATTTACTAAAATAATTTATAAGGACCTTCTTCGGGATTCTTTAGTTGTATCATTCATTGAAATGTTTAAAAATGTTTAAAAATATTTTTCAATTATCTTTAAAAATTATTTTTTCAAAAGAAAAAAACATCAAAACTTTCCCCGGAGTCTTGAGAAAAAAAAATCATTTTCTTAAAACCATTCAAAATTATTCGAAAGAATCAAAAATTTCAATTCCATATCTTCAAAAATATACATTTCCTTTTAATTTTTTGAAAAATCTTCTCAATGCTAAAATTATTCTTTAAAGTATCGAACTATGTTATTAATGAATTCAAATTCTTCCTGATTTTTTTTTAAATTGTGCAAAATTTCAAAAATCCTTAAAAATTTTCCAGAACCTTTTTTGATAATTTTTTAAAAGTTTTTGAAATGTCTTAGAATGTTTTTGAATATTCGCTTAAAATTAATTTTTCAAAATGAAAAATTATTTTAATTTCCCAGGAAGCTTAAGAAAATGTATTATCTTGAAATCGAATCAAAAATATAAAAATTTAACCTCGAAAATTAATTTTCCATTAAAAAAAAAAAAATTAAAAAACTGTATATTTCAATTAATTATAATTAAGAAAGATTTAATTTCATGCTCATTTTGCATAAAATTATTCATGATAAAATATATTCAAAATTTTATTTAAAATTTTCGTAAAAAGAGTGCACTAAATATTAGCAATTTTAGAAATACATTAACATTTTTGGATTGTTTCTTTTTCCTATTCGTGAAAATGTTATAATCTAAATAGATTGGTTTTGAATCACCCACAAACATTAGATCTTTCCGGTACTTATTGGAAAATAAGGTTACCAATGGAATGTACATACTGTACCAATTTAGAAATTACCCAGATACTTATCAAAAATAAGTTGTGATACCCTCGTTGCCGATAACCAAGGTTTTCTGAGGAAGATGCCATATGTATAAAATATGTGCATAATTGTTCTTATGTACCGGTGAGTTTTTTTGTAATAATCGTATGCTGAATTTTCTATTAAAAATTTTTTTTACTTATTTCTTTTATTTTCAGATCACTTTTGATACCTTATTTTTTTATTCACTTCTGAATAATTGTTAATGATTTTTTTTAACGATTTCTTATATTTTGTGTTTTTTCTTAGATCTGTAAAAAATTATTGTAACATGTGCGTTTTATGATGCTTTGGGTTAGATCGAGAGGTTCGTTGAAAATGATGTCACTTGTCCTGGCAAACGAAAAGCTATAAAAATAAAAAGGGTCTTTTCTCTCTCTCTCTCTCTCTCTCTTTAAAAAGTGGGATGAAACGATTTATAAAATCCGGCATGCCTTGAGAGTTTTCGAGTTAAGGGTGTTGGTTAACTCCGACTTGGAATTTTTTTTTCTATAGGCACGGCACTGACTCCATATATAATTTTTCCCAAGTATTTGAGAGCGAAAGAAAGAAAA
>CAKNXH010056299.1:31776-52292 GCA_932178445.1 Andricus quercusramuli
TTTTCTTTCTTTCGCTCTCAAATACTTGGGAAAAATTATATATGGAGCCAGTGCCGTGCCTATAGAAAAAAAATTCCAAGTCGGAGTTAACCAACACCCTTAAAAATGAAGGTTAGATTGCCTCGGTACATTGAATACTTCACCACGTAATTTTTGTTAGTGATAGTTTCATTTAACATAATTGTTCTTTTTTAATATAAATTAAAACAAAAATTCCACAATTGTCCGTGACTGTGTTCTTCCAACAGCATTTCAATTAGTGTCGGGATGTTAATATGTGAATAAAATTTGAATCATAATACATTACAACCTGTCTAAGAGATCCCTGTCTAAGAGCTCCAATGACCTTGATGAGCTCACACGCTTCCCCACTACAAGCCCTACTCACGCTGCCTCGAGAATTGGGCGCAAACCCTGAAAAAGAGCTCGTAGCCGAGCGCCGCCTAATTTCAGTTTTTTCTCATTGAAAATGGTTTTATTAATATTATTTTTCTTATTTGCATACAATAATTTGTATATATATGTATATATATATATATATATATATATATGTGTGTGTGTGTGTGGGTGTGACGCGATCTGAAGAAAGACCCCTGAGCGGCCAAAAATCGATTCTCTGATTTTTAATGTTTTACGTAGATTCGAACTTGCTCTTTGAGGTGGTATAGTTAAAAAAATTCCATCCTTGATAATTTATTCAGTACAAGCGTTTAAACATTGTCGTTCAGGAGAGCACTATCGGGCTGTCGCCACTTCTCCTGCTTCTTCTCTAAAATTTACGTTTGGCCGCTTAGGGGTCTTTCTTCAGATCGCGTCACATATATAAATTTTTTTTTCAAGTTTGTTGATACTTCTAACTCCTACATAGTACAAGGAAGCTTTATTTTTATATAACTTTTAAGAAAACAAAATTATAACTTCGTTTAAAATTAAAATATAATATGTAGATATTTTAATATGTACGTACGTTATAAACAGTCCTATCACTCTTAAGTGCAGTGTACAGAACGTTGCAAGAATCTGTAATAAAGCTATGTTTCAAAACTGTATCACTTGTCCGTGATTCCTTATCCATAGCTGCACAGTTAAAATCAAAATTTTCTTTGTTAATATTATCATCCATCGTAAAATTTCGATTTCCGGATTCTTCTGGCTTAACTAAAAATGAAAAAAATTGTTTTAAAAAAGGTAAAACATCGATTAATAAACTTTCTTAATAAGCGAAGCAAAGATAGAGCTTTTATTATTTTATTGTAGATATTAAATGTGACCTACCCCAAGATATTTTTGATTTTTTAAAATACATTTTTGACCGTCATCTTTGCTCCATGCATAACAGTTTCTTTGGATTTAACCCCCATGGGCAAGTCCAACAAAATCATCATAGTTGGTACATCCTCCGTTTGAACTGCAACGCTTTGAGCTTCAGTCGGCCAGAGTTTACTCCAACACTTGTAGATTGCTGATTCAATATATGACTTATTTTATTGAGATGGATTTTAAGGAATTCGTCAACGAGATGCTACCTTTTTCTTGATCATTCAGTATCGATGAAACTAGGTGGACTTTGTAACGCCTTTTCAAAGTTTCCAGAATTTCTTGGTCGAGAGGTTGAATAAGCGAGGAGACGATAAGGTGGCAAGAACTCTATTTCTATATCCCCAACTTTTAGCTTTTTATGTGATACACAATTATCTACAATCAGCAGTGCTTTATTGGGCAACTTTTTGTCCTGCAAAAAAGCTCGTACTCTTGGCACAAATTCGTTGTAGAACCAGTCTTCAAACATCTACTATTTGGTTTAAAATTTCATTATTTTGTTTAAAATTCCACTATGTTGTTAAAAAGTCATCTTTGGTTGAAAGTTGAACTGTTTTGCTAAACATTTGTCTTTTGGATAGCAAATTGGACTTTTTGGATTTAAAATTTATCTTTTGGTAGAAAGTGGATTCTGTTTCATTGAAATGTCTAATGTTATTAATTTTTTCAGAATGCATCTCTGTTGGTTAAAAATTCTACTATTAAGCAAAAAATTTAATTATATTGTTGAAGTTTCAACTATTTAATTGAAAATACGTCGATCTAGGTTGAAAATGAACTTGGTGGTTAACAATTTGAATCTTTGCAAATATTTAATGAATTAAGGGACTTTTCAAATGTCAAAGTGAAGAATGTTCTGCCCTTGCGGGATGAAACTTTAAATGCTTTCTTGAGTAAACTCCATTCTCGCAGTCCTAGTGCAGCTATCTTGAAAGTCATACAACCTTTCGCAGCGGATCGAGTCACTCCAGTTGTAGATAATTTACCGAAGCTGTTATGGAAACTATACAGTGACGACTAAGAAGCTTACTCATCAGAAATTTTAAGAAAGGTCCCTGTTGACTTGTCAATTACACAGGACCAACAGCGAGCTGTAATAAAAAAAACCTTAGCTTAAAGCAAGATTTTATATTGGTTTTTAATTGAAGCTGGCAGAATTACTGCATCCAAATTTAAGGCTACATGCCATACTTCACCAGAAAAGACCGCATTGTCTCTCATTAAGGGAATACGTTATCCTCGGTCAGTTTTGTTCAAGAGAGAAAAGCAACTACGGGATTTATCATATGTCTTGATGATCCTGCTTTCGATGCATCACCTGAAAGTTTAGTTTTTTGTGAATGCTGTGGACCAGGCTGCTAGAAATTAAATGCCCTTATTCGCTGTTGGATGCAAAGGTGGATTTGGTATCATTTGCTAAAAAGAAAACAAGTTGTCTACTGTTAAAAGATGATGATACCTTTTCGCTGGATAGAAACCACAAATACTATTATCAGATGATGTTGAAAATATGCGTAACAAAAATAAATTACTGTGATTTTGTAATATGCTCTACTAGGCAGAAATTAGTTGAAAGAATTTATCTTGATATCAATTTTTCAAAAGCAACTATTTCCAAAGCTAAGTTTCTACACTTCAATGTCATTCTACCAGAAATGCTAGGAAGATCGTAAAAACACTTGCGGGAATTCGACCAGATGGAGACATAAATGTGGTGTGAATGAGGCAAGCCTGACGATGAACGCGCGTTTCTACAATGTGATAACCGAAAGTGCCGTATTCAATGGTTTCATTTAGAATGTATAGGTTTGACGCAGATTCCTGATGGTGATTTTTATTGATTCTGCGATTATTGCAACAGTTTAGTTGAAAATGCAGAATTGCATTTCTTATGAACGACAACTCTCAAATCTTTGAAACTTTCTTGCCCGGACAAAAAATTTATCCAACTTTAATTTCTGTATTTATTTTAATACGTAAGGTTGATACTTAAGATAAAAATGGTAAAAAACAGTAAATATGTTTAAAAACGCAATTTCTCGAGGTGCATTCTCCAATCGATTTGTCGAGGGTATGGACGCCAATGGAACTTAACCAAAAAATTGAAATAACGGTCATATTTACTTAATTAGGGGATAGCATTATTAGAATAAAGTTTAATTAATGACACGTAATAACTAAAAATACCACTTAAAGGAAAGAACGCTGTAACTCGATAATTAAATAAGAACATAATATTAAATACGTAGTTGAAATTTAAAAAACTATGAGAGAACTTTGTTCTGGTTTTCTTTATTTTAAAAATCTGCCCGCTGGGCGGGCACATTCTCATCGCAAGCTGGGCGCGTGGCTCACTTCGCTCGCAAGTTTGAACGGGGCTATGGCGAGCGACTGTTGGTTCTCGCGCTTCGCGCTCGGTCTTTGTATTTTCCCCACATTTGGGCACAGATGTTTTAAAATTAATGGTCAAAGCATCGATAATTTTGATTTGGTGATTGTGAATTCTGCTTTGTTAAAACTCCTTCGGCTTTAACGAACATATTCTCATCACGTATCTCGTGCTTCGCACTAGATTTTGTCCAAAATGTGAGCTTTTCTACATTATATTCAACACTATTATATCAAATGTATATTACATTTATTTATGTACCTCGGCCTGGGATTGCTTATTCAGATATTGTAAAATAAGTTACAAATTTTATTTATCATGATTATTTTAATATTAGTTCCTCATTTCGCAATAGATTTTATTATCAAGTACCCTGAAAAAATGTATCATTTCAATAAATTTATATTATTACAATTCATAATATGCATTGGTATTGAAACATACGTATTTTTATTGCCTTGTTTTTATAATTGAAGAAAAGTGCGCATCCTATAAAAAAAACTTTGTTATTAAACATTTTATTGCAACTGGTGTCGTTTTTCCATAAATTTAAATTGTTCATTTTCAATGTTATTTTTTACGATTTAAACTAACAATTCGTATCCTAACTTAAAGTGGTTCTAAAAAAATTCGTAGACATAATCTAGGCTAAAAATGTTGTTAAATAAAATCTTATTGTAGCTTGTGTCCTTTTTCCAAAAAGGATTATTTATTTTTATTATATTTTTATAACAAGAGTTTATAACAAATTTGTAGATCTTTTTTGGTTGAACTACTTTTGCTTTTTCATTTTTTTTCGTCTCTTGTGTCATTTTTCGAGTTCTAGCCAGAAATTAATATTAGAAAATTTGTAAATACTTTTTGGGTGGACAACTTTATTCTATTAATTGTTTTTCTTACCTTGTGTCGTTCTTCCAAAAATTTTATTTTTTTATTTTGAATGTTATTTTTGACGATTAAAACAAAAACTGCGCATCCTGTCAAAAAATTATTAATGACAAATTTGCAGCTCCTTTTGGATGCGCAACTTTTGTCTATTCATTTTTTTCGTAGCTTGTGTCGTTTGTCCAAAAATTTAATTTTTTTTTTATTTTTAAAGTTAATAAAAATTCGTAGCTCTTTTTTAAGGTGAAATATTTTTGCCTTATTTTTTCGTATCTTGTGTCGTTTATCCGAAAATTCAATTTCTTTTATTTTAATATTTTTTCACGAATAAAACCAAAACTACGTGTCGTAGAAAACAGTTCTTTGGAACAAAGTTTTAGATCTTTTTTGGGTACACCGTTTTTGTTGATTTATCCATTTTTCGTATCTTGCATAGTTTGGCCGAAAAATTGAATTTTTTATAATTTTTTCTGCAATCAAAATTTGAATGTTCGATTTCTCAAGAAAATTCAAAAAGTTATTATGATAATCTTGTAGGTCTTTCAAAAAGTAGCGTTTTTCTTTTCTTGACTTTTTTTCATACCGTGCGTTGTTTGGTTTAAAATGCTAATTTTCGTTTGTTTTTTCAGATTTGGAAAATACTATAGCTCGGATAATTTTCTTTTCATCGAAAGAGCTGTAAGGATCAATTGCTCAAGTTTCCGAGTACTACAAATAGCCGTACATAGAATTTTTTTAATTTAAAAAAAATGATCTCAAAATTTTTGAAGATGCTCTAACTTTTTGATTTTTCATTCAAAATAGCTGGGTAACGAACTCGATCTTTCTTTTTGGTCTCTTAAACTGTGTGCCAAAGCACAATCCAATCCGATTAGTATTTCAAAATTTTTCCGGTATACAGACGACGACAACGACGGACAGTCAAACACCATCGTAAAACCGGATTTTTTGGATTCAGGGGGTCTCGAATCGTGGAGATTTAAAGAAATCCGCTGTAGTCAGTTTTCACATATGTGAAAACCATACCTTCTCATTATGATGAGAATGTAAAAAGGAAAAGATTAGTAACGGTTTAATTCACAAGCTCACACAATCCCTGAATTAATAAATATTTGAAATATAATAATCGTTAGAGATAACAATTAAGTTTAATATTGATGTTACGTAAAATGTGATATATCGAAAGCACCATTTCTTGAGCCGAGTTGTCAAGAAATAGAGCTTTGACCAAAGTTTTCCCCATTTATCCGATGATTTATTTAAATAAATACTTAATCCACTTGTTTCAAATAATTTACATATTTGAAAAACGCTTGATCCTTCGTAATCATTGTAGTAACATTTAAATATAAATAATATATCAAAAAGTAACTGAATTTGTGGTTAACAAATTTTGATTTAACCAACGTAATATATTTAGAAAATGGCGACTTTCTATCAATTCCATGAGGATAATTTTACAGATATTAAATTTGGAAGAAAATTCTCTGGTAAAAAAATGGAGTTTTTTAAAGTTTGTAGTTTAGTGTACCAACACTATTATAATATTGATTCTATTTTAATATTGATTGCAATTCATTGGTAACTTTACCCTAGTTCTTCAGAGTTAAGAATCTTCAAATGCCAGCAAATTTTATTTTAAAGTCTGACTTTTTTATTTCCTACAAGTCAACCTTGAATTGGAATTTAATTATAAATGATAAGACTATGTTACAATAGTCGTAACAGTTTTTTTAAAGGTAACAAACAGTTCGCAAATAAAAGAAGCACTGAAGTATATTATAGGATAGAAATTTATTCAGCACCTGAAACATCATAAACCCTCATCGTACGATCCTCAAAAAACTTCCGTAGCGTACACATGGGGTTAGGCACACCCCACTCAACTTTGATTGCATGTATCTATTGTTCTTATTCGTCGATTTAATTTTTTTTTTTTATTGAAGGGAAATTTCATCAGGATTTTGGTTCAGTATTTTGGTCAAATACTGAACACACTTTTACATTTTTGCCGTTGAAAAGCATGTTTTATTTCAAAAACGAATATAAAAATGATCAACAAATTTCCCTGCCTTAAGTTATATATCACTGGAAAGGTGAAGAGTTGGGAAATGTTACTCAAGTACTGTTTTTGCGATTCCCTCCAAAAATTTTTTTTTTTTTACCAACTGAACTTTCACGATTTCCGAAATTCCTGAAAATGATGAAATGTACTATTTTTTTCATTGAATGGCATACAATTAGGTGTTGAATCAATTTTTTTTTAGTATGTATGTATGTATGTATATTTAATCTCTCCCTTTTACGGGTTTGAGGGCCTCCGCTCCCTGTACATATCTTTACATTTCATCCTTAGTCTAACTTATTCGCTGCTTATATTCTAAATCTTCGCCTTACATGATAACAGTCATATTAATACTATTATTCTTAACTTTCTACAAATCTAAGCATGAGCGACCTTCCAGGGCTTCCGTTTTCTCTTACCATCAATTGCATTTTCAACGATTTAAAATTTACCATTTTTCTAGTGACTTTCCTTCACAGAGGATTACCCGTTTGGCTCTGCCCTGTTCCCATGCTTTCTCTTATTTCTTCCAGCTTTTTCATCCACATCACTCCCTGTCCATTACCATCCAAGATCCATCTCACACACTCATCCACACTCAACTGTCCATCTTCCTCTCCTGTACACCTCTCTAACACATGTGCCCATGACTCCACCTCGTATCCACATACTCTGCACAAATTATCCTCTTCATCCATCCAATATCTACAAGATCTCACTCCTTCCCCCATTCTAAACCGTACCACCCTATTCCATTTGTCTTCCTTTTTCATCTTTTGCAAATATTCTGGTTCCGTCAACCCTTTGACCATCATATACCATCTATTGTACTTCGAATCCATAATCTTTCTCCATCTCTCTTCTCCTTGTCTTACTAATAGCTCTAATTCTATGTTCTGCCAATCCAGAACCCCTTCCTGCATATCACAAACATTCCTCATTTTTGTCCTTTCTTCCTCCCATTTCGAGTTTCCCAAATTTCCTCTCGTCTCCTTGTTCCGAACTTCGTCCAAGCATACTTGTGCTATCCTGCTCCCCTCCCCCCTTTTCAGTTTCTCTTCAAACCTCCAGGCTCTCTTAATTTGTCTCGTTACCATTTTCTCCCTTCCTAGTTCTTCCCTCAACATGTATCCTGGGCAACTCCAACTAACCCCCATTACCCATCTCAGAAATCTCTCATGCATACTTTCCACTTTCCTATGTTCTTTCCATCCCCAGACTTCTACCCCATAACCCAATACCGCCCATACCAACGCATCAAACAACCAGACCCTCATTCTCCAATCGTCCTTGAACCTTCTCTTTCCTATACCCCATACTTGGCCCATTACTTTGCTCGCACATTCGATTCTCTTCCTCACCTGCACCTCGTTTCCCCCTCCTGCCTCAAACCAGAAACCTAGGTAACAGAACTCCTCCACAGTTTCCACTGTTTGTCCGTTCATCTTCCAACCGTAACCTATTTTGGTATTTCTCTTTCTGAAGCACATCACCTTGGTCTTCCCTACGTTCACCGTCAGTTCTTTTGCTCGTACATATTCTTCGAAAATTTTTATCATTAGGTTCATACCCTTCTCATCGTCTGCTAATAGAACTACGTCGTCCGCGTATGCTAGGGAGTATAGTTTGCTATTACCCAGGATCGTCCCCCCTTTCCCTTTCTCCTTTAGCTTCTCCTCTAAGTCTGCCAGCAGCATATTAAAGAGCAGCGGACTCAACGGGCACCCTTGCCTAAGACCTCTTTCTGTCCAGAAAACCTCCCCTTTTTTCCCCCCTATCTTCACCCTAATCCTGGTTTCAGTAAAAATTTCCTTTATCCTCTTCACTAACCCTTCCTCTATTCCCTTCTCTTTCATTGCCTGCCATAGAACTTTTCTATTCACTGAGTCAAAAGCTGCTTTAAAATCTACGAACAAGGCTACTAATTTCCCTTTTTTTCTCCCTAAGTTTCTGTTAACCAAGTAGTTGAGTACGTAAATGTTATCTATTGTTCCCATCCCTTTTCTAAATCCCGTCTGATTGTGTGGGATACTTTGTTTCTCTTCTATCTGACTCTCCAACCTTTTTCTTAGAATTTCCGTGTATATTTTATAACCCACTGGCATGAGGGTGATCCCTCTGTACTCTTCTACCTTCTTACCATCCCCTTTCTTGACAAGCGGTACCACCAGCCCTGTCCTCCACTCCTCCGGCCACCCTTCTCCTTTCCAGACCTTGTTGCAGATCTTCCACATCCCTTCCCTAGTCCCTTCTCCTCCATACTTTATCGCTTCGTTCTCCATACCATCCTCTCCTGTAGCCTTGCTTCTTTTTAGTCTATCTATCGCCTCATTCACTTCTTCTCTTGTTATTTCGTTCACTTCCTCCCTTTCTCCCTGGACTGTCTTTCTATTTTCCCCTTCGATCCTATTTTGTTCTCCCCCTAGCAGACCCTTAAAATAATCCGTCCATTCATCCATTTCTATTTCTTCATTCACGCCCCTCCTTCCTCCTCTTTCCCTGTTTATCACATCCCAAACCCTACCTTTTTTGATTGCTTTTTCTACTTCTTCCTTGTATTTCTCCTTTCCTTTTTGCTTTTTCCCTTCCAGCATCCTCTCATGTTCTCTTTTTCTCATGTTGTACTCCGCCTTCTCTATTTCTCCTTTCCTCCATTTTCTTACAGACTCTTTCATTCTCTCCTTACTCTCCCTGCATTCCTCATCCCACCAGCCTCTCTTTCCCTTTTCTCTTCCTTCTTTCGCACCTATCTCATCCCTTACCTTCTCAATCGACCCTTTCAACCTCTCAATCAACACGTCTACTTCCTCCTCCTTCTCATATCTAACATTCTCCTTTTCCATTTTTTGTTCAAACACTTTTAATTTATCTAACCCCCAGTCTCCCATTTTCGCGTTCCTTTCCCCCCCTCTTTCCTTTCTCCCTCTACCGCGCTTGTGGACGCCACCTTTCAGTGTCGCTATTACTGGGAAGTGCTCGGACCCTATCTCATTCCCCACCTTCATACTGCATATCATATTCCTCATTCTTTCTTCCGCCAGGATGTAGTCTATAACCGTCTCTCCCTTACCTACAAATGTGATCTCTCCCTTCTCATCTCCTTTCATATTGCCATTACATATGAACCATCCTGTTTCTCCTATTACTTCTAGTAACCTCCTCCCCTCCCTGTCTATCTCCCTATGTTTGGAGCTCCTTATATAGGCCTCCTCTTCTTCATCCCAAGTCCCTCCCCCTTGCTCGCCAGTCCAAGCATTCAAGTCACCTCCTATCAAAACCAACTCTTCCTTCTTTTCCTCCATCCACCTCCTTATTTCTCTCCAACCTTCCTCTTCCCCTCTTCTTCTATATACACAAACCACCGCTATTTTGACTTTTCCAATTACAATCCTTCTTACCATTGTTCCATCCTTTTCCTCTCTATCCTCCTCTGTTCTCCCTTTTACTGCCAGTTCTTTTCTCACCCCCGAGACCATGCCGCCCATCCCTCTACCTTTAACGTGTTCCTTTCTCGATTCTTGCATTGTCCACACATACCCTTTAGGTAGCATCCTTTTCATCCCCTTCCAATCCTTCTCATCTGCCCATGTTTCACTCATCATAATCACATCCCATTTTTCTAACTCCCGCCAAAATCCTTCATTCTTGTTCTTCAAGCCTGACACATTCCAGAAAGCTATTTTTACGTTTTTCCCATCCCTTCCCTCTCCTATCCTCCTTACTTTTCTTCCGCCTTGCTTTTTGGAAACCCCTCTGTTTGCTCGCTAACATCTTTTGTATCTTCCTTTTTTCTACCTTTCTCAACTCTTTTTTCCTTCTTCCTTATTTCTTCTGATTCCTCGTCCCAGAACCATTCCTCTCCATTTATCCATAATCTGTCTCTCCCTATCCATACCATGTGCCCCTTTTTCCTCTCTATCCATGCCCTCTGGTCTATTTGCCATCTCCTTTTCCTCTCCCTCCATGTCAGATCCTCTTCAATTCTTTCCCTTCTTCCTTTCAATAATTTTTTGTTCTCCATAATTTTCTTTTTCTCCTCCTCACTCCCTACTTTTACTACAAACATTCCTTCCTTTCCTTCGTTCGTCCCTCCTATCCTCTTAACTCCTTCTACCCTTACCTGCACTCCAATATTTCTCAGAAGATTTATGATTTCCGCCTCCCCTGTTTCACTCTCCATTGTCAATCCCTTAATAATTATGTTATTTTTTCTCTTTGCCTTTTCTTCCCCTTCCAATCTCCTTTCAATGTCACTCAGTCTCTTCTTCAATCTTTCATTCTCATTTTGCACGTTCTTATTACTCCCTATGTCTATTTCCGCACCCTCTGTTTCTTTCCCCATATGTTCATTCCTCAATTCTAAGTTGTTCACCCGTTCTTCCAGCTGTTTTATCTCAATATTTCTCCTTTCGTCATCCTCCTTCTGTCTATTCTCTATGCTCTCTAGCTTACGCCATACCTTATCCTTCTCCTCTTTCCAGATTTTATCCCACTCCTCCCACTTTTCTCTTACTTTCCTTACTTCCCCCCTTACAGCATTTCCCTGCCTATTCATGTCTTCCAAACTTCTCCTTGTTTCCTCTCTAAACCCTTTTATGAGAGCCTCTAATTTTTCAAACATCCCTCCGTCCCCCCTATCTCTATCTGGTGTTTTCCGTTTAGTGAGTTTATTCCTGCCTTTCTTGCTTTCCTTATCCGTTTCTAACTCATCGTCCCCTTCCTCTCTTTTTCTTTTGTCTTCCCCCTCACTACTGGTCACGTTTCCTTTTTTTCGCCATTCGTCCAAACTTCGATTCGAGCCCGCGCTGCCTAGCTTGTTCAAGCGTTGTAGGTTAGAGGGCCTCCCGCCTTTATGGGCCGTACCTGAATCCCTTCTCTCTGCCATCCCCACCCTAGTCGGCGTCTTAAACGACTCTTGACCGCTACCACTACCGCTACTGTCCCCCTTCACTCCACTAACCGAGCTCGCAACCTCGTCAGCAATTGCCTCATCTCCCGCCTGACCTCTGGCGCCCGTTTGCGGACTTCTTACCGTCGTCGACATCCCCGTATCCAACCTTACCCACTGTTCCACGACGCTACCCTCTCTTCACCTGCCTATCTCTTACCCCCCTTGCCGCACAACAATTTTTCACTCCTAACCTCAAAACTTTCGTACACTCCAATTTCCTTTTCACACACCTCACTTTCAACCTCTACACCCTTGCCTACACTCACCCTTCTTCCTTCACACCTGATCTCCGCACTCAATGCCCTTTCTCCTTCCACACACGCTGATTCCCTTCACCAGAGCCAAAAAAACCAACACTTGACACAAAACAGTTCTCAAAAATGAAAATTAATTAAAAAATTGATCTTCGAATATGGAAAAGCAGACATTAAAAGTAAAATTTATGACTCAAATTTTTTTACACATTCCAATTTATTGGAAATAGCTTTTGATTATAAAGAATTATATAGTATCTTAAAATTAACGAGTTGCTGCTAAGTTTGCATACTTGAAATTTGACGTCATAAGTTAGTAACGTTTAACAAAAGTAATCGTCGCCGGTCACGTAAAATAACTTTCACTTCATTTGAAAAAAAAAACAAAAGTTCTGTTTATTCATAATGAAAACAAAAGCCATTTTTAGATGATTATTCCAGCTTGTGTGTGAAATTACTGTTTTTTTCGTGTCTCGATGCCGTTTCATCGCAGATTCACCCTTCAGCGCTAAACGTGCATCGTAACCCATATTTTGACAGGGATCCCAATCTGGATTCGCTACACCTGCCATATCAGCAGGCCTTCCTGATAAAAAAATTACATATTAGAAAGAGATTTTTATTCGAAAATTTGTATCTCTTAATAAAAAACATTTTAATCTATCCTTTTTCCTCTACATAAACAATTCCACGGATTCCCCAGGTAGCTCTAGATTTTTCTAGGTGAAATTTGTATTAATACAAGTATTAATTATAACATTTTCAAAGCAATTCTGCAGTGTTTGACACGTTACCAGTCAAAAGTACCGCGTTAACGTTACCGTTACTGCCTTAAAATTTGTAACGCGTTACCGTTACTTTCTCAAAAAGTAACACGCTGCCGTTACCATTACTGAAAAAAAACGTGTTACCTTGGCGTTCCTTTTTTTTTTAAATAAAATTTTTAAAACGTCATTTCAAATTCCGAAAAGCTTTAGATATTTTTTTATTGGAAAATGATATAAAACGTAAAAATTGTATTTCAATATATGGAATTTAATAAAGAATTTTACATTAATAATAATCTGTAAACTGTTTTTATTTTGAACTATTCTTAATTCTAAATCAAACAATTTGCATAGATCACGTTTAATTTTAAATTCAACTATTAAATTGTTCATTGAAAATTAAAGTTCTTGGTTAAAAGTACAACTACATTGCTGAACATTCATTTTATTGGTAGAAGATTTAACTATTTTCTTACAAATTTGTTCGTTTTTGGTTGAAAATTAAATTTTAACAGCAAATTGAACTATTTTATTATTGGTTAAAAATTGATCGGGTTTTGTTAAAAATATCGCCATTCGGTAGAAAATTAATCTTCTTGAGTAAATATGTAACTGCTTAGTCGAGAGTTGAAGTATTTGGTTAAAAGTGGTTCTACTTTCTTAAAAATTAATTTTATTAGTTGAAGATGCATCTCCTTGGTTGAAAATTGAGTTATTCTGATGAAAGTTCGTTTTTTTGTTTGTTTAAAATTGTTTTCAACTGCCAACTTAACTATGCCATTTTTGGTTGAAAATGGATAGTTTTTAGTATAAAAATTTAACTATTGTGTTGAAAATTCGTCTTTTTGTTTTGGAAATTCATCTCTTTCGAAATGAATATTATCTTTTTTTAAATTCAAATATTTGGTCAAAAATTAATATTTTTGTTGAAAAATCGTCCTTTTGGCTTAAAAATTAAATGTTTGCTTGTTGAAAATTCGTCTTTTAAGGTTGAAACTTCTATTATTTTCATAGAAAATTTAACTATTTGGTTAAAAATAACTTTTTTAGTTGAAAATTAACTTACTGGTTGAATAAGCCGAAAATTCAATGATTTGGTTGAAAATTAAATATTTTTGTTGAAAATGCATATTTTTGGTTGATAATTTAACTATTTTTGCAGAAAATCCAACCTTTTGTCTAAAAATTAAACTACTTGTTTGACATTTTAGCTATTTGTTCGAAATTTCAACTGTTTGGTAGAAAGTTAACTTTTCTTTATGAAAAAGCATATTTTTGGATTGAAAATTCAACTGTCTTATAGGTATAGGTCTTATATAGTTTTATAGGGTATAGGGTTGTTGCATATTTTCAAATATTTTTTTTTCCCTCAGTAAAATTAAAAGAACACCAAAAAAATAATGTAACCACGGAAGGAAAGTTTTTTTCAATCAAGTTTAAATTTTTTTTTCAATGTTTGAAAAGTATACTTTTTGAATTTTTGCGGGAAAACTGCTCATTCACCACATGTTCGAGTACCACCACCACATCCCTTTCCCCAGGTCCAGAGGCTTGGGGGGTGGTCGCTCCCGTGAAGTTGAATGAGTCGAGGTCGGTGGTGGTGTTAAATTCCCATCTGGCAAATAAGCAGTTTTCCCCTACTTGGGCAGGTCTGGTGTAAACAGTAAACATAACCTATTGTGAACGTGTTTTAAAAGTGAAAAAACAGCTTAAAAGATTTTCAAAATGTCTAGAATTTCACTGAAACCCGGCTTTGTAAAGTGTGACAGTGGGAAAAGTTTGAATGAAACTTGGTATCTTTACCGGTTCTTCCAACGGCTTTTGCCAATTTCTTTTCCACTTCTGTGCCCATAGGCAACCTTGTAAATATTTTGTTTTGATTATCTTTGCTATTGCAGTTGCAATCAGGTACAAAACATTTTTTTTTAAGAGGCTGCCATTATTATACATACTTGTGAAAAGTATATTCCGAACATATGATTGACTAAAATTTGAGGTTCTCTCTGGAAACATCTCACTCTCACGCACTTGACTGATATTATTCATGACTATATTTATTTAGGTTTTATATTTCAAGCAAAACTGTATTTTTTCAGTGAGATTTGATTACGACTGGCTGCTGCTTCTCGATAATTTTAAGTAAACAAATATCTCTATTAGAAATTGTAAATTGAATTTGAGCCAGCTGTCTGCCAGATACTTCGTTAGTCAATGTATCATTATGCTGATTGGTTACGCGCTTATTGGGAGAGGACGTTTCAAGGTCACAGAGTGTTTGAACAGGGATTTGGATACTTTTCTTTAAAAAATTTTATCTCGACAATGAAGTATTCAAAATTTTTTTTTAAATGCACTAAAATGTTCAGAATGTTATGCAGTATTTAAAAAATATATTACCTAAAATTCATGCAAGGACCCCTTTTGTGTTTTTTGACTTCAAAATTCTTATTAGTCTTATTTGGTAGAACATTAATTTTCTTGGTGAAAAATTCATCTTTCTGCTCAAAATTGAACTGTTTGATTTGTTTCCGGTAAAAAATTCAACTGTTTTCTTAAACATTCGACTTTTTAGCTTGAAACCTCAACTATTTTGTTTAAAATTCGTATTTTTTAATTGATATCAACTGGATGAAAATTCATGTATTATTTGATTGAAAACTCGTATTTTTTGGTGGAAAATTACTTGGTCGCCTGCATTCAATATGAGTCTATGCTAACAGCGCTCTGTATGAGATTATTCCCTATACTCATACACAGCGCATAGTCTTATACACGGCGCTGTCAGCACATAGACTCATATTGAATGGAGGCGCCGACTTCTTGGTGTAAAACCCATCCTGTTTGGTTAAAAACGCAACTGCTTGGTTGAAAATTAATCTATTCTGGTTAAGGATTCAACTATTTTGTTGGAAATTCCTTTCTTTGTGTTGAATTCAACAGATATCGTTTTTGATTTGAAATTAAAATCTTTTATGTTGAAATATTAATTACACCAAACTCTGGGCTTCAGTCCGACGTCGGGGGTTGTCTTCAAATTGTTTTGGTCCCAAATCGGGGGGATCCAAACGTAAACAACCGTTGGCGAGAAACGTTGTGGCTAACGTCGCAACCATTCTCTCGCCGGCGGAAACCAGGGGGACTGAAACCGAGAGTTTGGTGTATTACATGTTTTGTTGACAATAATTTTTTTGGTTGAAAATTCTACTACTTGGTTTAAAGTTGAATTACTTCGTAAAAAAATCTCCTGATCGTTTATCATGACATACGATTGAGTATAAATACCATTATGAAATTTCGTGACGTAACGTACAGTAACGTGCGCTATTCTGCATTGCAGTTAATCAATAATTGTAAAGCGTTAAAGTTACCGTTAGTGTTTAAATTAAGTAACGCGTTGCTGTTACTGTTACTAAAAAAATTGATGTTCCGGGTAACGTGTTACTGTAAAATACTGCAAGTCTGATCACAAAACCATTTCAAAACATTAAAAAATAGTCGAAAACTCTCTTTAATTATGTATCTGTGAATAGTTTAAATGTAAATACCTAAAGGCTGGGCAAGCATGGTTGGTCTACTCTGGCAGATCTTTGGTTTATATTTGGGTGGTAAGTGTCTACCATTATAAGACAAATTCATCCCAAGTGCCAACTACAAACAAAATTTTTTACAAAAGTTATAAACAAATGTTAAAAATCAAGAAATTAAATTTTCTCGAAAATGGATAAATCAATTTTGACGGTTCAAATATACATTGTACAATATATCACAGTGGTTCTAAAAAAAATTGAGAGTAAATTCTGGCAGTTTAGGTAAATGTCCCGGTAATCGTGACGATCCCAGTAAACGTGAAACTTAGTTATAGTTTGAATGTTTTGTTGCAAAAATGTGTTAAAAGTAACATTTAATGATAAAACTCACTTATTTTTAGCATTTTATAATAGCAAATAGAAATTACATTCATTCAAATAAAATAAAAAGTAAGAAAATTGTCATCAAGATTACTGGGACCAAGGTCACGATTACAGGGACGTTTACCTTAGAAGGGAATACAAAATTTCTTCGGAAGTAAAAAAAAAATTACAATTTTTTTTCCTATGATACACACACGCCCTCATTTACACCCTATATTCCTGGGAGCATGATCTTGATGGTGCTTCACAGTTAAAAAATATCTATTATGTTGGCCCCTATATAAAGTATGTGATTCCATTGAAGCGAGGGGCCTTCTGAATTTTAACTTATAACTCTTAAAAGAGCAATCATAGATACGCATTTGCATAAATTTTACTTTAAATCTTGTATTTTCCGGTGGCGTATCTAGGGTATGGCAGAAAGAGCTCGTGCCATGGGCGCAGTTCTGTGGGGGGGGGGGGGGGCAAAAAAGCACATAAACTAACATAAATTAGTTTTTTACACACATTTTCGATCTTTTTTGTGTGCTATTACATACGCCATACATGTCCTTACTACTTACACCTAATGTGTATGAAAAACGCAATATGCACATTGAGTCAATCATATCAGTTTACGAATAATATTACTCAATACTATTCACTTAGTGAAACCATTTTCTTTTATAGATTGGCTTTGATGGTAATTGTCCCTACCATCTAGCTGGTTGAAATCATCAATCGCTACTCTAGTATGCAGGCACATATTTTCGAGATAATTCTTTTTTCTATTGTTCACGATCAAATGGATTATGCATATTATTGAAGGGCCTCCATTAATATGCATCTATGATATTAAAACAGAGATATAAGCTTTTTTCGGAACCTAATGATTAAGATCATAAATCATTTACATAAGACTAGTAGCGTAATCCATTTGATCGTGAACAACAGTAAAGAGAATTTTCACGAAAATATATGTCTGTATACTAGAGTTGCGATTGAACAATTTTCCCAACACGTAAATACTGAGATCAATAATCGTTGGATCAAGATTAAATGAATTCAAGAAGTACACGAGTACAGAATTGCTTTTTTTAATACACATTTGACTGTGAGCATCGGTAACCTACACTATGTATATAAGCACCGCAGTGTTTTTTTTATGGAAAGACCGAATGACTGAGGCGGAAAGGGAATTTTTGAAGCATCAACTGATATTACTTCTATATCCAGTCTAATCAGTAACAAAGTTTATCTGAATTACTGATTGATTTTTTGAATGAACCAAAATAGTAAGAATAACGAATTTATCGGTTGCCGCAACTGTAAGAGTTTCAAGAACACCAAGATTCTTGAAAGAAAACGAAGGCCAATCGCTTAAGGCTGATGAATTCGGGATTCGCGTGAACTGATAACAAATAAATGAGAACGTCTTTAGAATTCCAAACGCCTGCCCAAAATCTGTGAAAGTCAAAGATTTTTTTTACAGAGGTTGTAGCTTTATTAAAACACACTGAATAGTTCTGAGGTACTGAGGTGATGAGTTTAACCAACCAGATGGCAGGGACAACTACCCTCAAAGCCAATTTAAAGAAAATGGTTTCTCTAAGTGAGTAGTATTGAGTAATATTATTCATAATCTGACATGATTGACTCAATGTGCATATTGCGTTTATCATAGAGTTATAAGTAAAAAATAAGAAGAACTCTTGTTTCAATGGAATCGTATACTTTATAGGAGCCACAAAAAAAAATATATTTTTTTTAACTTTGAAGCAACATTGGAATCATGCTTGCAAAAATGTATGTTGGAACTGAGGGCGCGAGTGTATTATAGGAAAAAAATTGCGGCGGTACTAACCATGCTATATAGGTCTACAACAATTACGCTAGGTTATTATAAATGTTGTTATTTCGTTTCTTATACGAGACCGTACGCGCGCTGAAGCGCGCCCGTTTTACTCATTTCGATTAATAACAGTTTTGAAAATTCTATCTGATGATTAAAGTTTTTCAATTATTTAAGATTCTTATAAAAGTACTTATGCTAAAAAATCATGAAAAAAATAGTGTAATAATAATTAAATATATTCAATATTATTGCTATGTATATCGTATTCAAACTATAATCTATTTAAACAATTCTGTGAACACATAATTTTTAACCAAATCGCTTTGGCATTGTTCTTATAAGAAAATCCGTAATGCTTGCCCAGACCTAACTCGCGAAAACGCCACATACAATTGTCCATGATTAAATACATCTTTACGAAGATCTACTCTGATGTTATCGAAAGTTTGTCCCTGACTTTTGTTAATAGTCATTGCAAATGCCAATTTTATTGGAAATTGACGACGTTTGAAAGTAAAAGGATAAATATGTTCACAGTACAGTGTGATACGATGGATGAATACAATTTCTCCTACTTTATCACCTGTTAGAATTCTACATCGCAAAAGATTATTTTTAAAATTTATCTTCTTAAGTTGAAGATTCAAATTTTTTATTTAAAATTCCTGTATTTTGTTGAAAATTAAAATTTTTTGGGAGAATATTTCATTTTTTTGGTAACTAATTATTGTATTTGGTTGGAAATTCCTTAGAAAATTCGAATATTTGTTTGAAAATTCATGTACTTTGTAAAAAAGTTCATCTACTTTGTAAGAAAATTCATATTATCGGTTGAAAATTGATCGTTATGATTGGAAATTTGTTTTTTTTTTCTCATATAGAATTAATTTGTTAAGCTGGAAATATAACTGTTCCATTTTTTGTCGATAATTTATCTTTTTTGATAAAAATGTAGCCTTCTTGGTTGAAAATTATACTATTTCGGTTAAAAATTCATCATTGTGATTAAAAATCAATTTCTTCGGTTGAAAATTTGTTTCTTTTTGGATGAAAATTAATTTTTTTAACAGAAGATATAACTATTCCATTTTCGCTTGAAAATTTATATTTTTAGTTGAAAATTAATTAATTTCGCTGAAAACTCGTTTTTTCTAAATATACTTCTGTAACTGAAAATTGAAATATTATATTTTTGGTTTGTAAATTTATCTTTTTTCGTTTAAAATTGAATTATGTCGTTAAAAAATAATTTTTTTGTTATCAAAAAAACACATTTTTTTCTTAGTTGAAAATTATACTATTTCGTTTAAAATTTACTTTAATTTTATTGAAGATTAATTTTTTCGGTGAAAATTCAACTATTTTTTGAAAATCAATGTATTTGGTTCAAAATTAAATTTTCTAAATTGAAGATTCATCATTTTATTTGAAAAATCACTTGAACTATTCTATTTTTTGTTAAGAATTCATTTCTTTCATTGGAAAGAAACTATTTAGTTGAAAATTCGTTTTTTTTGTTGATAGAAAATTCATCTTTTGGATTGAAAAGTCTACTATTTGGTCAAAATTTAATATTTTTGTTTAAAAATTCATCATTGTGATTAAAAATTAATTTCTTTGGTTGAAAGTTCATTTCTTTTCAGTTGAAAATTAATTTTTTTTTCAACTGAAGATAATAACGATTCCATTTTCGATTGAAAATTTATATTTTCATTTAAAAATTAATTAATTTTACTGAAAACTCTTTTTTTTTTAATATTCTTCCCTAACTGCAAATTTTAAATACTATATGTTTGGTTTGTAAATTTATCTTTTTTAGTTTCAGATTGAATTATTTTGTTGAGAATTCATTTTCTTGATTGAAAATTGAATTTCCCAACTAAAAAGTTAATTGTTACGTTTTTTGTTAAAAAATAATTTGTTTCAATGAAAAAAAAATATCTTGTTGAAATTTTTTTTCTGTTGAACATTTATTTTTCTGACATTTCAACTGTTCTAATTTTGGTTGAAAATTGATTTTTTTTAGATGAAAATTCGTGTGATTTGTTTAAAATGAGTCTTTTTGATAGAAAATTAATGTTTTGAGTTGAATTTAAAGCGATGCATTTTCCCGCGAAATTTAAACAATGTAATTATTATT
>CAKNXH010056299.1:62292-78250 GCA_932178445.1 Andricus quercusramuli
CAAAGAAAAGAAAGACAAAGAAGGAGTGGAAAAATTGAAAAGCCAAAAACGTAAGGATGATGAAGCTTTAAAAGAATTAGAAGTTAAGAAAAAGAAAATTATGAATTACGCTATAAAGGAAACTGCTCGTTTAGATGAAGAAATCTTGCAGTTGAAAAGTTCTTAAAAATTAGAAGAAATAAATGTTCATTTATCCTTTGTTGATATTATATATAAGATAATTTATCTTTTGTAACTTGAACAATATGTGACCTGAAAGATTGTAAATCGCTCCTAAAAATGATTATAGAATATAATACGTGTATGTAGAGAGCTTAGAGACTCAAAAGAGATTTATGCATGGACTGCAATAAAAAAAATTTACCATTGCGTATTATTTTATAAGTTATTCTTTTTCTTCTTAACACAGAAACGAATTTTTTAAGTCTCATTGATGTTCGCAAAAAATGTATGCTTATTTTAAAAAAAGTTGATTTATTCCTCTGCTATCATTTAAAATGTCTTTCCATTTACAAAATACATTAGCTCATTTGTTACAACCGTTATTTCGTTATTTGACATGCAAAAAATGTACCTTGAAAAACTTCATTTCTGGACCTTGAAAACCTGGAAAAGACCTTGAATTTTTTTTTCAAGAATCGCTAGACACCCTGAATTCTCTTCATTTATGCATTCTCTTAAAATCTGTATAATTCTCTTGAAGTCCGTAGAATTCTCCTCAATTCAGTAGAATTCTCTTACGTTTGGCAGAATTCTCTTGAATTTAGTAGAATTCTCTTGAGTTCAACAGAATTCTCGTGCAATCTGTAGAATTATCTTGAATTGAGTAGAACTCTCTTGGTTTTCGTAAAATTATCTTAAATTCTGTAAAGGACTCTTGTATTCTGTAGAATTATCTTAAATAAGCTTTCATTTATTTTGAATTAATTAGTCTTTCCAATTTGCATTGTTGTGAACGTTACAAGAAATATCAAGGAAATTCCATTGAAAAAATGCGACACGCCAGAGTCATAATTAAATGCTTGATGATTTCAGAGCACGCATTTAAGAAAAAGTACCAATTCACTTTTTCCGGGTGCATTTCAAAGTGCAAACATATGCCCGCGAAAATCCCTCTGATGACGCACATCATTTTTAAGGCATTTGAATATTATTGTATTGATCGGAATATCTACTCAAGTGTTTGATAAGTGTGTGAAGTGATGTAAGTACTAGGGGTGCTTTTCTTAGGCTGTATAATATTATTGTAGGAATTGAGATATCTGCTAGAGCTTTAGAAATGTGTTTGGGTTGAACTATTTATAATTTGAATATGTTTTGCCTGCTTTAATTGAAAGCAGCTGAGACTATTTCGTTTAACGTTCGAGGGGTGTTTTTTTGAAGCTGTATTGTATGCTTTTGTAGAGGAAGTTTAGACTGGATACATTACATGTACTATAGATGGTTTTTGGGGATGGGTAATATTATTGTAGGGATGGGGATATCTATGAGAGTCTTGGGAAGGTGTCTTACTTGACACGTTTCAATTTGAAATGTTTTTGGCTGCTTTACTCGAACTCAATTAAGATGAGGTTCGTTGAATATACTAGGGGTGTTTTTCTGGGGTGTCTTATATTATTTTAGTGATGAGAATATCGACTAGAGTCTTCTGAGAGTGCCGGATGTAACTATCTTTAATTTTTAACTATTTTTGCTGCTTTTGTTGAAGGCAGCTGAGACGGGGTTTTTAAATGTACTAGGGATGTTCTATTGAGCCCGTATAATATTATTATTAGAATAGCGATATGGAATAGAGTCTTAAAAAGGTGTCTCAAGTGACTATGTTTAATTTGAAATTAGTTGCCTGCTTTATTTGAAGGTAACTGAGATGGGTTTCTTTAATATACGAGGGTTGTTGAATAATATTTTAGGGTTTGCAATATCTAATAAAGTCCTGAGACAGTGTGTGGGGTGATTATTTAGAAATAAAATGTTTTTTGGCTACTTTAGCCGAAGTCAATTGCGACTGGGTTCGCTAAATGTACTAGGGATAGCTTTGTAAGTCCGTGTAATATCATTGTAGGAATTGGGATATCTAATAAGAGTTTTGAGAAAGTGCCTTGGGTGACTATATTTAATTTGAAACTCTTTGGCTGATTCAATTACGTGCAGCTCAGACGGGGTTCGTTAAATGTACTTGGGGTGGTTTTTTGAGTCTGTGTAATAATATTGTAGGGGCGGGGATATCTATGAGAGTCTTGAAAAAGTGTGTGGGGTGATTATTTTAAATTTTGAATTTTATGGCAGTCTAAGTTGAAGGCAGCTGTGATGGGGTTTGTTCAATGTAATGTGTGTGGTTTGTTGGGAATGTCTAATATTATTGTAGGGATATCGATATACCCTAATGTCTTGGGAAGGTTGTGGTATCTATTTTTAGTTTAACATTTTTTGGCTGTTTTTGTAAGCCCCGAAAAAATAATTAACTTTGGGCTTACAGTTTTTTCCAATATCTATATTTTTATTTAGGGGTTCATGTTAAATTCATGGCTTGTTTCCGAAACGTTAATGTGGTTGGTCTTGGTAAGCTATAACATAGTTTAGAGCTATTGCTTACGTTTTTTTTTGTACTTACTTCCTCAGGTTTTTTTCAGGGTTGATTTCGTAAAATAAATGTAAAGTGTTTGGGAACACACACAAAAATAGGCCAAAATTCTGATAAGATTATGTTTATGGTGAGCGCAATTTATCTTCACTATTTTTCTTCATAGTAAATATTAAATTTAAACAAAATAACCCATGGAACATTTTAAATGGAGTATCAAAGAATATGTGAGAATTGAAGCGGGTCAAAATAATCGATTGGCCCTTCGTAGCAAGCAGTTTCATGCTTGGGGTCACAGGGGGCCTGTGTGCCCTGCTTTATGCCCTATTTGCCAGCTATGTTTCATCCAGATAGGTGTAAGGACATAATCAGAGGGATTTCACTGGAATGAACAATCATTCAATTATGACTCAGGCGGATCGTATTTTTTATTGGAACTTTATCGACACTTCTTGTAAGCTTCACGAAAAAAATGGGAAGGACGAATGAATTCGAAATAAATCAAAGCTTATTCTGATGGATTCAAAGGTATTAAAAAATTCTTAAGTGAGTTAAAAACTGTTCAAAAATTTTCTAAGGAATTTCACAGAATTCAAGAGAATTTTACAGAATTCTACGTAATTCAAGAGAATACTACAGAAGTCAAACGACTTTTACAGAATTCAAGATAATTCCACAGAGTTGAAGAGAATTCTGCTAAACTGAAAAGAATTCTACTGAATTCAAGAAAATTCTACATTTTTCTAGTCAATTGTACGGAATTAAAGATAATTCTGCCAAATTCGTGAGAATTCGACTGGATGCAAGAGAATTCGGCATAATTGAAGAGAATTTGGCTGATTTCAAGAAAATTCTACTATTTAAGAGAATTCTACCGAACGTAAGAGTTGTGCCGAACGTAAGAGAATTCTGCTAAATTGAAGAGAATTCTGCAGAACTCAGAAGAATGCAGCTGATTTCAAGATAATTTCGCTAATTTAGGAAAATTCTACTGAATTCAAGAGAATTTCGCTGATTTCAAGACAATTTTACTAAATTGAGAATTTTATATGACCGAAAAGACTTCTACTGAATTCAAAAGAATGATACAGAATCCAATAGAATTCCATTAAATTTTGAAGAATTCTGCTGAAATCAAAAGAATTCTACAGAATTCAAGAGTCTTTTACAGAAATTAAGATAATTTAACGGAAATCAAGAGAGCTCTACTCATTTCAAGAGAATTCTATAGATTGCTCGAGAATTCTGTCGATCTCGAAAGAATTGTACTGAATTCAAGAGAATTCTGCCAGATGTAAGAAAATTCTACTGATTTCAAGGGAATTTGGCAGACTTTAAGAGAATTATACAGATTTTGAGAAAATGCATAAAGAGAATTGTACTGTATTCACGAGTTATTTACAGAATTCCAGAGAATTAAAAAAATGTCATGAAATCTGTAAAGACACTCCGTATAAATAGTATTCAGTAAAATACAATATTTAAACGAATTTTGTATTCTTCATTGAAAAATTACTAATTGAAAATGCTTTGTGAAGATTAAAAATAATTTTAGAGTATATTTTTTGCTCACAATATTTTATTATATTTTATACATTTTCATATTTTTCTCAAAAAACCAAACTTTTGGTGGAGGTGCTGCCAGCCAGTACTTCCACTGAAGCAAATTCCAGAAATTAAACATATAACAAAACCAGAATTATGGGCTTTTTTGCGCTTTTCAAAATTATAAAAATCAATTTTCTTCAAACAACGCATACAATGAATTATGAGCTCAGCATAAATATAATAATATCAGAATTTTGGTCTATTCTTGTGTTTTCCAAAAAACTTCACATTTATTTTACGAAATCAAAAAAAAAAAAAACCTGAGGGAGTAGGTTGAAAAAAACGTATATCATAGCTTTAAACTACTTTATAGCTTACTAAAAACTTTTTCGGGACTTAAAAACACAACCAAAAAAATCTTAAACCAAAAATAGACACCATAGAAACCTATAATAGCATTAGACAGCCCCAACAAACCACACTCAGTACATTCAACGAACCCCATCTCAGCTGCCTTCAAGTTAAACTGTCAAAAAATTCAAAATTTGAAATAATTACCCCACACACTTCCCCAACACTCAAGCTGATATCCCCATCCCTACAATATTATAACACAGATTTAAAAAAAAAACTACCCCTACTACATTTAGCGAATCGCGTCTCAGCTGGCTTCAACAGAAACAGTAAAAAAAAATTCAAATTAAAAATAGTCACCTAAGAGACCTTTAGTACATTTAGCGAACCCAGTCGCAATTGACTTCGGCTAAAGTAGCCAAAAAACTGTCTAATTATAAATAATCACCCTACACACTTTCCCAAGACTGTTTTAGGTATATCCATCCCTACTACAATATTTAGCAACTGAAAAAAAAACGACTCCTAGTATACTTAACAAACCTCGTCTTAGTTACCTTTGACTTAAGCAGCCAAAAAAATTTCAAATTAAAAATAGTAACCGCATACACTTTCCCAAGACCCTTGTTGATATCTTCTTCCCTCAAATAATATTAGACAGCCCCAAAAACCACCCCAAGTACATTTAACAAACGCCGTCTAAGTTGCATATAACTAAAGCAGCAAAAATAATTCCAAACTAAAAATTGTTACTTCGGACACCTTTCCATGGCTCTAGCAGATACCTTAGTTCCCAAAATAATATTATACAGCATCAAAAAGCACCCCTAGTACTTTCATCGAACCCCGTACGAGCTTCCTTCAACTTAAACTACTAAAAAATGATAAATTTAAAGTGTTCACCCCACACACTAAGCCTAATGAGTTAAAAATAAATCAAAGCTTTATTCTGTTGAACGCAAGAGAATTCTACTAAATTCAAGAGAATTCTGCCAGGACGTAAGAGAATTTTACTGAATTGAGGAGAATTCTACGGACTTCAAGAGAATTATACAGATTTTAAGAGAATGCATGAATAAAGAGAATTCTACGGTATTCATGAGATATTTATACAGAATTACGAAGATCTATGATTAATTCAAGGGAATTCTGCCTAACTCTAGCGAATTCTTTTAAATTCGAAAGAATTTTGCTGATTTCCAGAATATTCTGCTGAATTTGAAAGAAAACAGGATAATTTGACGAAACTCAAGAGAATTTCTACCAAACATAGGAGAACTCTACTGAATTTAAAAGAATTATACACAATTCAAGAGAATTCTACATAACTGAAGAGAATTCTTCTGAATTAACGAGATATTTTTACAGGTTTCCAGAGGATTATGATAAATGCAAGGAGATTCAAGAGAATTTCGCTGAATTCAAAACAATTCTGCTAAAATAAAAAGAATTTTACAAAGTTAGAGAGAATTTAGCTGTTTCTAAGACAATTCTGCTAAACTCAAGAGAATTCACGAGAATTCCACTGAGTACTCGAAAATTCTACAAATTTCAAGGGAATTTACAAAATTCATGAGAATGTTCTCGAATTTTATTGATTGTGGAAAATAGCTTTTTCCATTTTTGTATCTCGTTGACGTGTGAAGTTGCACCAGAGTCACAACCTACTGCAAAAGCGATCCGAGGAGAAATTATACGAAATGAACTTGCTTATGCACCTTCTAACCTTCTAACGCGTGCTTCTGATCGGTTAATCTTTAATTGTTAATAACTCGGTAATTATTAACTTTAGAACAATTTTTTTATAATTATTTTCGACGTCATTTTTTTGTTAGAATTCAAAAATACAAATATGTTTTTTGAGTACTGGGACACCCTGTATAAGAAAAAATATCGAAAATATGCAATTAAACTTTTTTTTTTAATCGCAAGTTATTGGTAACATGAATTTTCACTTAATATTAATATAATAATTTAAACAAGTTCTTATCAAAAAATTTGAACACATTTTTGATTCATTACAATTGTTCTTAAAGTTCGCAATCTTTTTTGTTCACTTTGAAAATAATTGACAACAAAATGTTGCACTATAAGAAAAATTTTTTATTTCAACGAGATATTGAGCAAAAAATATGCAATTAAACTGCTTTGTTTGTTGTAAAAAACGCAAATTATTGGTAACATGAATTTGTAATTAATATTAATAAGACAATTTATTAAAGTTGTTATTAAAAAATTTGAAAAAACTGTTTTTAAAGATCGCAATCTCTTTTGTTCACTTTGAGAATAATTGACAAAAAAAGCGTTGCACTATAAGAAAAGTTTATAATTTCAATGATATATTGAGTAAACATTTTATCGAAAATATGCAATTAAACTTTTTTTTTTTTGTAAAAAAAACGAAAATTATTGGTAACACATGAACTTTTAATTTATATTATCAAAAGAATTAATTAAAGTTGTTATCAAAAAACTTGAAAACATTTTTAATTCATTACAACTGTTTTTAAAGATCGCAATCTCTTTTGTTCACTTTGAGAATAATTGACAAAAAAGCGTTGCACTATAAGAAAAGTGTCTATTTTCCACGAAATATAGAGTAACATTTTTATCGAAAATACGCAATTACACATTTTTTTGTGTAAAAAAAACGCAAATTATTGGTAACATGAATGAAAATCAATGAAATTGAAGGTATTTTTTATCGCAATTAGAATTAAATTTAATTATTAATTTAAGGGTTGCAGTGCAGAACTAGATAAGCAGCAAAATCAGAATTTTCCAGGAGAGAAACATAAAATTCTGTAAAATCGAAATCACCATTTAAAGATAAAACAAAAGTTTACTCCCGAGGAGATAAAAACTGCAATTTCTATTTTTAACAACAAATAAAAACTTACTCCCGAGATATTGAGTTGCTAAATTGGGAGCAAATGAGTTTAGTTAGAAAAAGTTAACCAATTTCGAGAAAATCATTTAAGAATTTGGGGGTTCAAATTTCACGGGGTTTGAAAAATATTTTTTTTATTTTTGGATAGCGACAAAAAATCTGTTCCTTTAATTTTTTAGTAAATCATAAAAACTTGCTCCTGAGATATAGGGAGGCTGAATAAGAATAAAAAAGTTTTTATCCAACAAATTATTATTTTCCGGGAAAATAAAAATTTAGTGTTACGGTATTGCCCTGTAACAGACGATTTTTCGCTGGAAAGTCTATAAAAATATAAATTGTTAGAAATATTCGACATATTTGTAACCATAGATATTTTTTATTATTATAATTAATTTTTATAAACGTCCTACAACGAAAAAAAAAATAAATTATTTTCTAGCTTTAAAAAAATATATAAATTTTTATAATTTAGTTCAATTAAGCGTTAATTTAAAATTTCAATAATCATTATAAATGTAAATAAAAATAAACTTCAATTGAAACTGACTATTTTCACAGTTTACAATATTTACATATGTGACCGTCCACGAAGAAAGGGACCTAATGCGGAAAAAATCGATTTTCATTTTCTAACGCCAATCGATAGTTTTCGAGTTTCTCTTTCATTTCCAAAAATCAGAAATTTTTCAAGTGAATTACTTTTCTTGGTATTAAGCTACAAACATAGGCATGACAAGCGTACGTGGAGAGCGAACGAGAGGCCTACTTACCACACAGCTGTACGCGACGTGTCTGTGAGATCCACTGGCTCGTGCCTAAAAATGTAGTGGTAAGGGAGGGGGTGCTTTTCATAGACGCATCCCCACTACTTAAGGGGCTAGTCTAGTTTCTCACTTTCAAAAAATCGATTTTTTTTTTGCCTAATTCGATAGTATACTATTCGGAGAAAAAGTTCCCAGAGCTATGAGAGTATGAAAAATTAAATTTTATAACCAAAAATCAGTTGTCAAAACTTTAAAAGCGTTTTTCTCAAAACTGCATTTTCAAAAACGGCTGCAACTCTAGTTCAAAGAAAAATTAACGAATCGATTTGAAATTTTGCACGAATATTCGTAACATGCTTCTACATACCATGAACTAGGATCTTTTCGATATTTCAAAAAATATAAATTTGCCGAGCAAAAAACGAGCGTTTTTTGAGCGTTTTTTTGATGAAAATTCGAATTTTTTTGTCAAAACGCTGCCATTTTTTTAATTTTTAATACTTTTAAAAGATCCTAGTTCATGGTACGGGGAAAGTCATCTAGTTTAACGTAAAAAATTTTTTTTGAGATACTGGCATTCTGAAGACCTCTACAACTGCAGCCGATTTACAACTTCATTTTTGGATGACTCAACATCGGAGTATATAACTCGGCTTGCAGTCGATATTTTTTCATAAAATTTTGTGTATTAACTTGTCAATAGTATCTGAATATATCCTTAAAATTGTAAAATATTTGAATGCATGGTTTTTTTTATGAGTCCCGAAAAATCACCTCCATTTTCCGCCCGAGAAACTAGACTAGCCCCTTAAATGCTGGCTTGCAGGCTCTGCTACGATCGCCCGTCCTGTAAAATTCAGCTTTGACGCATTAGGTCCCTTTCTTTGTGGAGGGTCACATATGTCAATGCTAAAAATTTAATGTTCACTTTGTAGAATTATTATTGGTACTCTGTGAAAAGTGTATTCGTATTTAATCATACTAATAATGTTTTCTCCACTTTTTATTAGTACTTATTAATTTATTGGATATTCAATATGCTAAAAAATATTTTTCCGAGATAAATATATGCAAAAAACGTATTTTAATAATTAAAATAAATTAAATTTGTATTTTCGCCATGCATTTGAATAATTGTCGGCCTAAAAGTAAAGCCAGCGCCGCCACTCGGTCGTCTTCAAATCTCATGACACATTTATTCTACAGGCCTTTATAGAGAGCCATCCCCCTGCATTTCACATATTGTTAGTTATGAGGTTAGGTTTCTGTGCGTTTCTCCCCAGTTCACGAGCGGACGCACGCAGTTCGAACTGAAACCTCCGACGTTTTACTCACCAAAAGGTATTAAATTGCCATCAAATTTTAAAACGATTCAATATCATTGGGTTTATCCGCGTAATAACTCTATAAAAGTAATGAAACTCACTTCAATTTCCGGATTTTGTGTACAGAATTAAATACTATTCATCTGCACGAAACTTGTACTCGGCAGATAGCATTCAATTGACTTCAACTTTCAAGGTCACCTGATGCAATTCAATGGCATTGGTTTGCTCAAAATCATCACTCACTGGAGAGAATTAAATTGTCTTCAATATTTGAGTTTGCCTCACGGTATTAAACAGTATTAAGTTGATTTCAATTTTAATCTTCCAAATCATAATTGAAATGTATACACTTTTTTGCTGAAAATTTGATCACATTTAATAGAATTGAAATATACATATTTATTCAATTCAATTTGCACCTTCTTGCCGGGTGTGTAGAAATGGAACTTTGTATATATGTAAAATTAAATAAGGATGTTCTTTAGTTCATGAAAGTAACTACTCTCTTAAAAGGAACCAGTGAAATCTCACTGGTCGAAACAGCGAGAAGTGTGTCACTGACAATCAGTGAGAATTCACTGGTTCATTCAGTGGAGTTCCAGCACTGGTTTAATCAGTGAGGTTCACTGGTTTCTCAGTACCAGTTGGTCGTACGCCTTGTCGCCTGTCAGCTATTTAGGGGTCGTGCATAAATTACGTGACGCAATTTTCCGACAATCTTGACACCCCCCCCCCCCCCCTATGTAACTCCTTTTTCGACTTTTTCCTGTAGTTTTTCACCATTGTGTAACACTGAGCTAGACCCCCCCGCCCCCCCAAAAGGGTTACGTAATTTATGCACGACCCCTTAGGTATGACACTTATCATTCATCACTATTGTGTTAACAGTTGTAAAATTATCTTTTAAAACGCGCACTTTACACTCACAAAAATAAATGAAGGCCGTGCTGCAATATAATGTGATATAATATGTTGCACCTGATTGTGGGAAGGCCCTTCGTTAGGTGAACGTGTCGTGTCGCTCAAAGTCAAACCCAGGTGGCCAGGGGCCTCACCACTTTCAAGCGAAAGATATTATATCCCCTTCTCATTCCAGCCAGGTGCTAAATATTCATAAAACAAACACTAGTACACAATAAGGTTCGTTTTCACTCGAAAAATGCCAAGACCTGACCGGCGACGCGCGCATACCAGACGACTGGAAGTTCATGTCTTGCTCGCGTGGAGCGCTATATCACTGGTTGAATCTATCATTTGGTGTCACTGGTATATTCAGTATATCGCCAGTGATAATTCAAATTAATGATTCAACCAGTGACAATTTCACTGGTTCAGTTTAAGAGAGTACACTGAAAGAAATTTTGTAATACTTGCTATTTCAATATTAATAATTGATATAGTCGATTACGATTTGGGGAAATCGTGTAGATATACAAATTATTGTTAGCGTACTTACGAAACTTTACAATTAAAATATGAAAACTTAATATCTTGAGAATAAGAATTGGTATATTCAATAGCAAAGATTGATATTTTATGTATTGAAACGCAGAATAATAAAAATTGATAGTGATATCATCAAATAATATAAAAACAATTACAGAAATTAATAGTTTGAGTTACATAAGTTAATACAAATATTCTACAAATTAATATAGTCAATGAGAAAGTGAAAAGAAATAAGAGATATTTTTGTTTTCTGTGATAGACGCTAACAGAAATTGTAAGCTTCAGTTGAGGAAATTGCAAATAACTATATCAAAAAATCCGAATAGCTCCGATAATCTCACGAGGTTAGCCGAATCCGCCGATCGTACCTCATAGCCGAGCGCTCACGATGTGAATCGGAGAACCTCGTGTTTCCCGCTAAACTGATCAAGATTCACGTATGGACACGTGTTTTCCAGTGTTTTGTTTTCAAGGCAAGAGTGGTAATCGTGGACACATGTCCCCAGTAAAATTAGATCAGTCCCTCTACAGAATTTACTGGATATTTCTTATTACATACATTTACTGCCGAATTATTTAATTAATAATAACGTCTCAATCACTAATTCGATTCAGTACATCGGAAAGACAATTGAGGAAAACAGTATAACAATCACTTTTTCTGAATTAGGCGAAGAATTCTATTTTGTCAACTCGATAATTTTAATTAATAAGGAAGACTTTCTGGTTGTGGTGAAATCGATGCCTGTCTGCTATCTCAATGAACATATCAGAGCGTACAAGATATATCGTACTGACTGTTTTAATTGGGAAATCATTAAAAAGTCTGATTTAAGTAATGTTGCATTCTCTTATGTCAATAAGCTCAAGGATGGGTTCTTTTATATAGCCAAAACCTGGATGTGATTAAATATAAGGAGTAACGTGCGTATTCAATAGATGCTTCTTGTCAGTATAATAATAAATTATTATTATCTAATAAATTATTGTTCGATATGATAAATTGCTTAATTTATTTCACTAACAAAAAAATCTTCTCAGTCCCAATATTTATAAATGATTCCACATTTGCAAAATAGTTCAACTTTCAGTTCAGTTCAGTTTTAAAGAATAAATTTATTAATCATTAATAACAATTTTTCCATGAAAATACACCACCAAAATTCTTTAATTTGCTCTTGTCGATGGCCTTGTAATTGTATAATAATATGCTTCATTTATACAACATTTTTATTAAGTTCGGGGCACCCACAATTTTCGAACCAGCACTGTTACTTGTATTATCAAGCCGAATCTGAGGCGGGAACGAGATGATTGAAAAAAAAACGAAAAACCTATAGATATTTTTGTATTTAATTCAATCCCAGATTTGACCTTATTAAAACAGAATATTTTCCTGTTTTTACTTTTAATTTTGAATGTTTCTAAGTCGAGTTATTAAGCATCATGCCGTTTCTCACAATTCCAAAAACTTTCACCACTTAGTATATAAGGAATCTTCAAACCCCTTCTCTCAGCGTGATTTGCGTGCTATGCGTGTGTTATATGTATATTTATGCGTACTATGTATATAAGTAAAGGTTAAGTTAAGTTACCTCAGCGAATGTGTGTTCTACAGTGTTTATGAATAATGATAATGATAATGATGATGTGCGTATTTATGTGCTCTAATTGTGCAGTGTGAATTGACGGAGATTCACGACGGGTTACGAACTTGTCCTTTTCGTATTTTCATCCGTCACATTCTTTTCGAATGACTCATATTTTTTAGTATAAACTGTAGCAAATTTCAGAATCCTCTCTTTCAAAATGTGAAAAAATTATTCCAATCTTTCCAATATTCGGCATTATTTTCCTGCTTGAATTTAATGTAGTGAATTTTAAATATTACCATTTTTTTTACAAGTTTTGTAGAACTTATATTAATTTTCCAAAGTAAATTTTTCATAGATCATTAATAGATACTATATTACTTTCTGATATAAATACCCGATTTCCCTAAATCGTAAAAGATTATACTAAACTGTAATATCGGTTTTAACGTATTATGTAACTAATTTTCTTTCTGTGTACATAAAAGGAAAAATGAATTTCATAATGGTTCAAGGTTTTCGGAATTTTATGATTACAGGATATTCTGAACTATATTATTCATATTAACACTATCGAATAATTAAAGAAATTAATATTAAACCCTTTTTTTATTTGTTGCTAAACTCATTGTATTTGATGAATAATTAAAACGAATTGATTATTATTTGCATAGATACTTAAAATTCAATACATATTTAACGTAATATTTTCAAACAAATAATTATGGAGATTAGTGAAAATTATAAAAAGAATTGTGATTTAAATAAGTATAAATCCACGTTTATAAATTTACGTGAATTTTCTTTTCAAATCATTATTTAATTCGATATTACAATTTTCAAAGCCCCGAATGTAAAGCTTATCGCGTTTACTGATAAATATATATGTGATTATTAAGATGCATGAATCCATGAACGTACCTGACATGAAATGTTTCTGACATATTTGGGCATTTTTTTGTTGGGTTGCTGACAATCGGCCACGCTTTAATGTACTTATCCAATGCCATCTGGTGCCAAAAACTGGAACTAGAAAGAGTAGGTATAATTTTAAAGATGCATTTCAATTTTTGAATGAAAGTATTTTTACTATTGTTTTGTGGAGTTTTCAAAGTAGTTATTGCATACTGAAAATAAGTCTTTATCTGTTTATTTTAAATTTTAACAGCTTATAAGCTAAACTGAACCTATTTCGAATCAATTAACCTGAACTCAAAGTAAATCTTAATTAATTTATACATCAAATATTTGCCATCTGAAAAATCTTACCTAAAAATTAGGTTCGGAATATGTATTTCAATTTAAGTCGTCTATTATTCATATTCTTTGCATAATCTGTATACACGGGGAAAAAATCAAACTGTGGTAATAAGCTGAGCTGGAAATGCAAGCTGAGTTAATGTGCGAAATTGGTATAAATTTCAACTGGGGAGATTACGATATCCGTGGCGATAAAGTTTTAATGTGTATTCCAATAGGATTTTTTGCGAGAAACACGAATTTGACAGTCATTTTTACAATTTCACACCACTTTTTTATCTGCAGGAAAATCATGTTGTGCAAAATTGTAGCCTTTTAAGGTTGCGATAAGTGTTTAACAGTATTGTAACAATATTGTTCACTTGTAAACACCTCTGGACCATGAATTGTTCAGTTTATGGTGCGGCGAGAGCTTTGGCTGATGCAAATCAAAGGCTAAAGTCGACGATGGATCAAAAGACATGTCAAAGCTGCTGACAATCAAGCAGCACATTGTTGACAAATTACGGGTGTAATCTGGCGCAAGAAGGAGAGTTCAGAAGAGGGAAGGATGGGTCAGGGAGAATCAACAGTTTCTCGCTGACCTATCGCGCCTCTTTAGCGATCTCTCTGTTTCTGTCAAAAATCCACCCAAGCCCAGCGATGTAGAGATGCTTTGGAGAGAGATTTATAAGATCCCACCACGTAAATTGAACGAAGACACTGATAATATCATTCGCTTCAAGAAGTTTTGCCGAAGGGGTGAAAACACTAAGGGGCACGAAGAGCTTTCTCGCTGCAGGACCTCCCTGAATTCGCTTGCATTCACTTGCAATCGTGCAATCGGTTACACCAAAATTCGATACATACATATGTATATATATATATATATATATATTCTTATCTATATACTGTGACCCTTTCGGATTCCGAACTACGCCGAATGGAAGGGCCTATGATAAAGCCGCAGGACGCGTCCTCGGGTTGCGGATAGAGGGTCCCTGTACCATAGGTTTCTGCTGCATATGGTTACAATAACTAATAAGCAGTCGCGGACAATTGTCCAGGGATGGTCGCGAAGAAATTAACCCCCAAGCGGAGGCGTAATAACCATGCCAAAAGTAAACGTAAAGTGTCATTTTTCTGCCACCATGATGTTATGGACAAACCTACATCTAAAATAAAAGTTATATTATATGCAAATTTACAGAGTCTCTGAAATGAGAACAAAAGTTTACAGGCATTATAGAAACCCTCATGAAAAGATATAGTATATAATTGTTGGAACAAATCCCAAAAGTGTACCTGTGTAATTTATGTCAACAGCTACAAAAATTAAATGCTTTGTATGCTCACAGCTTTTCTGTGCAATGTTTGAAAATTCTCAGAAGAATTATGCTAGTTCAGTAGAGCATGGGCTACTTAAATTTCATGGATTTGACATTTTGCTTTAATTTCTTACTCAATACAAAATTTCAAGGTTGTTTCACCGATTTTCCGATTAAAATATTCCCTCCAACATTTGCAACTGTGAAAAATGGGCGCATCAAGATTCGATCAAATTTTTTACTCACTTTGCTGTATTTCGGCTTTCGAAAAACGTCCCCGAAAGGAAAATGATATGCCTAAAAATAAGGCGGTTTTTATAAAGAAATATAGTAATTTTTTATAACTATCTCATAATATTATCTAACTACAATAAAATGGACTGTATCTTGAAAACAATAATACTACGGTTCTCCATTTATTTCGTTAGAAACAAATTTTAATTATTTCAATACAATGTATGCATGTATATATATAGGTATCAAGACCTTAAAAGAGAGCTGCAACGACTGTACCCACAATATTCGTTACGAGTAATTGTCCTTGTGATAGGTGCTCTCGGAGCTGCTAAATTATCATTGGTTCATAACCTTAAAGCCATACCCGCGTGCCAAAAATATGCCAAGGCACTTGCGAAATGGATGCAGAAAGCTGTCATCCTTGGGTCGCTTCGTGTCCTCAAGACACACGAGGGTTTTGCCGGCCTGTCGTTATGATTTCGTCGTGCCCTGTGACCACCCATCTCACGGATGTGAGACGTGGCCATAGGTGTATTTTACCGCGGTTCTACTGGGGGCTATTGACATTTTCTTTTTAGAAGGCAGTTGCTCTTAGTGGTACCCTGCGGTGGTTGTTTAACTTTTTTTAAATTTTATATATATATA